>OZ023331.1:2808921-2936421 GCA_964007535.1 Brachyptera risi
CGTTTTCATGTTTTTTTTTGTTTTGTTTTTCCGTTTTTGTGTTTTTTGTCGGTTCTCCACAGGTCAAACGGCTACAGCTATCAACTTCAAACTTTTTTTCATTATGGTTCCTCATCTAGCTTAGATCTGTATAGTTTTGTGGCATTATCGGGTGGTAACTTTAATTTTTATGAATTTTAGAAATTTCAAAAATACCCGTTAGAATAACACGGCGGAAAAAAAATTGAAAATTTTTTATTTTCCAAAAAAATGAAATTTTGTGTGAAGTTGAATAATATCTTGATACACATTTCTGGAAAATCTCAGCTTGATCGGGTCAGCCGTTTCGAAGAAAAAACATGAAATGTGCTAAATTGGTACCACTCGAAGCCGTTTTTACCCATTTATAACTAAAATGTTACCCAATTGGCGAATTTAGGCAAAAGTTTGGCAATGAAGTCGACACACTATCACTTTTCGCTCGTCTAACAACGCGTATATAGCGTTTTCCTAGTAAATATTTAAAATGGGATGGTAAGATCGCCCTTGTGGTACCCCGTCCAAACGATCCTATCTTTCATCCATAGCCTTAATTGGGGAACAATGATTTTGTATCACGTTTCGATGTTATTAAAAAAAAAAGATAACATCACATTTTACAACAAGAAACCTACATGAGAGGAACTCTAGTGTGTAGTATCTCGGGGTTTACTGTGACGTCAGATTTGCACAGCACGTGGTCGAAACTGCGCCACGCTTGTCAAATACTAATTGTTGGCTTCAGCCCGCGTGGCAGAGGGCGGTGAGATCCGTTGATTGGGGCGTGGCCTAGTCGTGGCTCGAGTGATTCGAGCGGAGGCGTTTGAAGTGTGTGGGGATGATATGTGGCAGAGGGCGGCGAGATCCGTTGATTGGGGCGTGGCCTAGTCGTGGCTCGAGTGATTCGAGCGGAGGTGTTTGAAGTGTGTGGGGATGATATGTGGCAGAGGGCGGTGAGATCCGTTGATTGGGGCGTGGCCTAGTCGTGGCTCGAGTGATTCGAGCGGAGGTGTTTGAAGTGTGTGGGGATGATATGTGGCAGAGGGCGGTGAGATCCGTTGATTGGGGCGTGGCCTAGTCGTGGCTCGAGTGATTCGAGCGGAGGTGTTTGAAGTGTGTGGGGATGATATGTGGCAGAGGGCGGTGAGATCCGTTGATTGGGGCGTGGCCTAGTCGTGGCTCGAGTGATTCAAGCGGAGGTGTTTGAAGTGTGTGGGGATGATATGTGGCAGAGGGCGGTGAGATCCGTTGATTGGGGCGTGGCCTAGTCGTGGCTCGAGTGATTCAAGCAGAGGTGTTTGAAGTGTGTGGGGATGATATGTGGCAGAGGGCGGTGAGATCCGTTGATTGGGGCGTGGCCTAGTCGTGGCTCGAGTGATTCGAGCGGAGGTGTTTGAAGTGTGTGGGGATGATATGTGGCAGAGGGCGGTGAGATCCGTTGATTGGGGCGTGGCCTAGTCGTGGCTCGAGTGATTCAAGCGGAGGTGTTTGAAGTCTGTCGGCATGATATGTGGCAGAGGGCGGTGAGATCCGTTGATTGGGGCGTGGCCTAGTCGTGGCTCGAGTGATTCAAGCAGAGGTGTTTGAAGTGTGTGGAGATGATATGTGGCAGAGGGCGGCGAGATCCGTTGATTGGGGCGTGGCCTAGTCGTGGCTCGAGTGATTCAAGCAGAGGTGTTTGAAGTGTGTGGAGATGATATGTGGCAGAGGGCGGCGAGATCCGTTGATTGGGGCGTGGCCTAGTCGTGGCTCGAGTGATTCAAGCAGAGGTGTTTGAAGTGTGTGGAGATGATATGTGGCAGAGGGCGGTGAGATCCGTTGATTGGGGCGTGGCCTAGTCGTGGCTCGAGTGATTCGAGCGGAGGTGTTTGAAGTGTGTGGAGATGATATGTGGCAGAGGGCGGCGAGATCCGTTGATTGGGGCGTGGCCTAGTCGTGGCTCGAGTGATTCAAGCAGAGGTGTTTGAAGTGTGTGGAGATGATATGTGGCAGAGGGCGGCGAGATCCGTTGATTGGGGCGTGGCCTAGTCGTGGCTCGAGTGATTCAAGCAGAGGTGTTTGAAGTGTGTGGAGATGATATGTGGCAGAGGGCGGCGAGATCCGTTGATTGGGGCGTGGCCTAGTCGTGGCTCGAGTGATTCAAGCAGAGGTGTTTGAAGTGTGTGGAGATGATATGTGGCAGAGGGCGGCGAGATCCGTTGATTGGGGCGTGGCCTAGTCGTGGCTCGAGTGATTCAAGCAGAGGTGTTTGAAGTGTGTGGAGATGATATGTGGCAGAGGGCGGTGAGATCCGTTGATTGGGGCGTGGCCTAGTCGTGGCTCGAGTGATTCGAGCGGAGGCGTTTGAAGTGTGTCGGCATGATATGTGGACTTGACTGCAGTATCATACCATAATCTCCCCTGTAGATCTGTTCATCTGATATTATCCCATGTCAACATGTTGTAGTGGTAGTAGTGAATATCTTTATTAGCATTTTCTTGCTATTCACACAGTACACTCCCAACAGTTCTGTATAGTCACATTTAATAGTTAAACTGTTAATAATAATAAATAATAGTTATATTAAAACTACAATACATTATGAATGACAACTTACATGGCATTATTATTGAATGAATATTAGGGTTTTAAGGCGCATCGACAACGAGGTCATTTAGCGACTGTCAAAATAACTTGCTGAACCAAAAGGTAAGTAGTGTTATATGAAGGTGCAAGTGAAATTTAGAAATTAAAAAAGTCAAATTTGGTCATTTTTGACCCCACTTTTAATCCAGAGGGGGACCAGGTAAAAATTTGAAAGTACTCAATTTGTGATGAGTAATATCTGATCTTCAAATGCTGAAAGTTTCTGTGTGTTTTTTTCATTGGTATAGAAAATAAAAAATGTCTATATAGTCAAGGTATCTTTCTTGCATTATTTCTACAATGTAATTGCTCAGTAATATACCTGGTTGTTATCGTTTCCTACTCAATGAATGATCTGTTTCCACCCTGCTTTCTCCGTTAATGTTATATGTACGGCCTGGTGCTGTGGTGAATTGTAATGGTAAAAGAACACGTAATATATCAATGTGCTTCACCCACACAATGTCATCTTTCGAAAGATTGTGGGAAGATGAAGACACATTATAGTTAGAGAAATTAATTTTGTACCAGGTTCACCAACGACTCTTTCAGTACAATCCCCGCGTACAACTTTTCATCGTACGCTCAAGCTACCTAGTAATTAATTTTCATACGTAGCACTCCTCGCGTTAGTGATTTTACTTTAGAAATCAATACCTCTCGGAAGATGGGTGAACTTGATGATCTAGAGATCTTGATAGAGTTCATATCTAGCAGTTTGAAACAGTGATTCTCTATCGTGTTGTCGTTGTAGGCGTATTTTCGTAACGTGCAGTGAGTGAGCGTCCATAATCACTGTTTCAAACTGCTAGATATGAACTCTATCAAGATCTCTAGAACATCAAGTTCACCTTTCGAGAGGTATTGATTCAAAATTCGAAATAAAAATCAGTTGAAACTTGGCATACACAAGTGTCCTGCCACCCTCGGTAGCTCGGTCAGCTGAGGCACCGCTTCAGAAACTGAAGTCACCGTTGGGCGCGGGTTCGAATCCCGCATAAGGCATGACTTTTTGTAAATGTCCTCTCACTAATCATCACTTCATAGTTTCATAATCACTTGCTCATTCGTACCCCCGTATAACCTAGCTGTTGGTGGGGTCGTTAAGCAAACAAAAATCAATCACAAGTGTCCTTATCTAATTCGATAAAAACTGTATAGTTTTGAGGCGCATTCGGTTGAACCACTTCAAAAATGACCAAATTTGACTTTTTCTGATGGTCTTGATTTTTTTCACCATGAAGGAGACTGAAAAACATAAAAGTAATTATTGATTAATGTTAACACATGGGTCTAGTTTAGGGCTGTCATTTTACTTTTCTGTTTTTTTTCATCCCTTCTTGGTGAAAATGTGCCTCAAAATTGCCAAAAAAGCAATTAATGACCTTGACATTTGACCTCCCACAGAGATGAGACATCGACAAGGATGATTGAACAGAAGAGTATATTAGAAAGAATGGACCATCCCGAATTGTTTGCAATTTACTGAACTTTGATATCTTGAACGGTATGGAAACACCAACAGTTACCGCAGATGCTTAACGGAGCTAAATTTGGGCTCTGAGCTAAACTTTGACCCCCCATATTTTGGAAACGGAACACACAAAATTTGTGAGATGAGTATTTTTGAGCTCAGGACATGAGTGCCAACGAGCATACAAAATATTATCAAAATCTAAATTCCATGAGCAACCAATTTGCTGAAAATTGGGTGATTCCTCCTGGAATGACCCTATAAAAAGGACTACAAAAGTCAGTCACTTCAGTCTGAGATCTGATTCTCAAGTGAGATATTTTCTCTTTCTCTTTATTGAGCCTTATGTGCTCTAGAGATCTTGTTTCTAGCATAACATCTCTGTTCATTTATATCAATTTAACACCAACTTCTCTAACTAATAATTGCATTCTAGTGTAAACTTATTATGTGTGAATCTTTACTTCTTTGTTCTATAGGCCTATCCATAAACTTTAGAAAACTATTACTTATTCTATCAATTGTATATTTTTGAAAGTATCAAGTGTATCATACAAGTGTAATTGTTATCATACAATAAAAACCATCTACCAACTGGGTGAGTCAAATTTACGATATTCTACTTAACCTTGTACATCCCTCCCGAATCTAACAGCGACCAGCTGACGTTAGTGTCAGGCCCACAGACATATCCCGCAAAATCATATCACAAATTACCCTCTTTTTTCGTGCCAAGTGGGATATGAATATTTTTTTCTGAAGATTAAATTCTTGAAATCGCTCGCGCCCCATGACATTAGTGCGTCCTCTCCTAGAATGAGCAACTTCGGTATGGGATCCATGTGGGATAGGTGATATAAGGGATGAAGAAAGGCATCAAGCATTACGAAAAAAGCGAAAGGAAAAAAAAGGAAAACATTCAGAAGGGTAACAGCTTACAGGTAGGGTTAGGAGGTGGAGGTGGGTAAAAAATGAAAGGGTGAGAATATTGGAAAGTCCATCTGAGATGATGCACGGCTTGGGCTGGCAGGAATTGGAAAAACGGAAAAAATTGGATCAAAAGGATCAAGTTTGGTTATGGGGTAGGCAAAGTCATGATAAAGCGGTTGTTATAAAGGGTGCTAGGTTAGATGTGGGCATATTCTTTTTCTTGAATAGCACAGGTAGGGACTGGAATGGGCTCAGTAGAAGTGTATTTGAGGGGGATGAAATAAGGGTAAAACAATTCCGTCTGAAGGTTAGGGAGGCGGTCAAACAGACGTGACCAAGGACAGAAAACTTGCCACCGTACAATCATGCGCAACTGTAAGAGTTATGATAATAATAATCCTACCCACGTTTATTTCTTCTTTTATATTTTCCATTTTTTAGTTTGACATATGGCAATCCAAGTCGGAGCCTCGTTCAGAGACTATACGAGTCATTTAGTACAGCGTTACGTCGATATGAAGACGTTACAAAAGCAATGTTCACAACACAACACAGCAAGTCTGTTGTGGCAGCCAACAAACGTATTCGAACTGGAAATGCTTACAACCAATCCCTCAAGTATCAAAATCTAGTACTGAATGAATGAATATTAGGGTTTTAAGGCGCATCGACAGCGAGGTCATTTAGCGCCTGTCGAAATAGGTTGCAAAAAAAAAAGGTGAAAAGTGTGATATAAAGGTGGAAGTGAAATTTAGATGAGAACATCTCAATACATTAAACTAAGACTAAACTATGTCTACAGTGTCTAAAGACGTTATACACTAATTTGTTAAAACCGAACATGTGTGTGCTGTAAAGGGTCACACCCATGGGACTAGGATGAGAACGATTTATTACTTGTTCTCAGTTCAAACTCCCCCTCAAATAGGAGTGGAGGAACGGCAAACCATAATATATAAATATATATATGTTGGAATATGGTTTGAATTAAAATATTCCTGATGTCTATCCCAAGAGATCGGCATCAAGCATAAGTATCAAATGTCAAAAAGCAGTACACTGGTAAAAGATGATTGCACAAACAACGTCATCTTGAACGGACATGGAAATGTCCTAATTCGGGCAGTTTGAAAAATGATACTGGTAACAAGACGACTTTATCGTCTAACGCAGATCCACGAGCATGTCAAATGAGATCCAATAGCTTCGATAATCTTAAGAAGCTGAATATGGTATCTATCGATTTTGAATTATTCCCTAAAATCTTTGACATTGTGTCTCCCATACGAAGCTGTCTCCTCAGAGCAGTATATTTCTGACACTCGAGTAATATGTGTCGAACAGTCAAAATCTCGTTACAAATCTCACATCTGGGAACGATTTTATCGGGAGTGAAGAGATAGGAATGGGTTAAAAGTGTGTGTCCCACTCGCAGACGAGTGAGAACCACTTCCTCCCTCCGTGAACCTCGGATTGAAGATTCCCAAGCACTAACAGTTGGCTTGATTTCTTTCAGCTTGTTATTAGTCTCCCTGTCCCACTCTTTTTGGAAACGAGATTTGAAAAGTAGTTTGAAATACGCCTTGAAATCATTGAAAGGTACTCTCGGGTTATCAATATCTTCTTTCTCCGTCGCTTCTTTGGCAGCCGTGTCCGCCAACTCATTACCACCAATCCCCACGTGTCCAGGTACCCAGCAAAACACTACACTGACATCCTGCGAGGCAAGGGCGGTCAGGAGTGTCTGCACTTTCTGGACCAGATGGTGAGTTGGAAAGATCTGAGTCATGGCTTGGAGTGCACTCAAAGAATCAGAACAGATCAGGAAGCTCTTCTCAGATCGTTGTTGAATGTGCTGTAGAGAGGTGACAATTGCAAACAACTCGGCTGTATATACGCTACTCATCGAACCTAATCTAAAACTAACAGTGGAGGATTCGCTAACGAATGCGCAGCCAACTTTGCCGTTCAGTTTTGATCCGTCCGTGTAGTATTTAATATGTCCGGGGTAGTGTGTGCAGAGCTCTAGGTATTTTTGCTTATACTCTTCTGCACTCGTGGTTGCCTTAATATTGAAATATTGAAATGAATGAACATCTACATCTACTGGTGCCAGACCTTTTCAACAGTAAGTCACATTCCTCTATACATCTGCGTGCCTTCCTTTATCAACTCATCAATGATTTATGTCCTATCAGCAAGTTACGAGTGAACAATTGTAGGCCTAGTCATCTTTGTTACAACACTAGTATCGACAGTGAACAAGTGGCAACAAACGGGTGTACCACTTTCCAGTAGTTCAGTTTAATGGCTTGAGCCCATATATTTATTTATCAAAGAAAATTGTATCTTGGACCGCACGCTCAGGATTGTTAATAATAATAATAATAATAATAATATTTTTTATTATCGGAAGACTGTTCAATTACAGAATGATAATTTCACGTTACAACTTTGTCAGTCTTGTTAGCAGGCGCGGCTCGTGAACGTTTCAAGTTTCAACAACTGAGGCCCAAAAACAAAAAGAGGGGGTCCAGGTGGAAACCCTACAGCTTAGCCCCGCAGGGAAAATTTCGGATTTTTTAATGTAATTTTACCAAGTTTCGGAATGATCTCGCAACTTAAAAAATTATTCAAAATTTACGAACTATCATTAGGTTTATTGTTATTTCATTAGATTTATTCATCAAATATCAATCAATTAAATTAATAGAAGTATATAACATGTGGCCCACTCGCAGTTTCGTTACTTATGGACGATGTCTAGCAAGCTATTGCAGGGCGAGATCCAATAATAATAATAATAATAACGGAAGTCAGGCCGGGCATGGGTTTGAGTCCCTTATGAGGCATGCGTTTTTGAAACGTATCGCTAATGTAATGTAATGTCCTTCATCATCTATTATATATATCTATATAATATATATCTATAGATATTATCTATATATTATCTATAGATTCTGGCGGGGATCGATTTCGTAGTCGTCGGACATTTGCGGACGATATTTGTGAAAAACTCGTTTTTCCGGCAATGAAAGACAAGTCCGCAGGACTCGAACCCCGAACCCCCGCGACGGTTTTCGGCAAGAGGTGGTGAATTATCGTACTTTTTTGGTGTACGACATTCACCGAAGACGAGAAAAACTTTCCCGGGGGTGTTCGGGGTTCGATTCCCGCGAACTCGCAATTTGTCTTTGGCGAGAATGTTGTGATTGGGCTTCGGAAGTTGGAGGAATAGAAAGTCCGCCTCTGAGAAAAATCTTATCGCGAGTAAAACACTTCTGTGGCTGGCAAGTTTCGGTAGAGGCGGACTTTTATCACGACTTTTATATCTTCGAAAACTTGAAAAAACGTTTTTTAGACACCAAAAAATCGATAATTTCGATCGATATTCAATAGGCCTATCATCATTTCGATTCGTTAGAATGGAATTCCTGATTTTCTGATATGTTTGATATAGCACTATTCGGTATCGCTTACAATTTCTTAACTGAGCGGCAACCCTGCAAATAATGTATTCATTCAAAAAATGATATTAAAATGATATTACATTAATTATTTTATAGACAGTCCTATATGGACAGTTTCTTCAGTTCTCTGTTTTACAGATGAAATATACAACATTGGGTTATTTAAATCGTGATAATGTGTAGGCCTACTTTATCGACCCTACGACTTACGAGCAATGGTATCATCCTCTTCAGGGCTCAAGTATTTATATATGAGCCTATAAATTAGTGAAAATCATTAAAATGTTCATGATAAATTAAAAGGTAAATATTTTTTAGAAAACAAGTAGATTTTTGATTTTGAATTGAGAAAGCGATTATTTTTATATCCACTGCAGATTTGGACCCTAAAGATTAGGCGACCATTGGTTGTAGAAATCAACTTTTTTCGATTGAATATACATTAAAAAATAGAAATATATCAATATGAGATAGATGAAGAGTAAAAATAAATATATACATGAAAATGAAATGAATGAATAAATATACAAATATTAGAATATAAAAAACTTGTTGACAAATTCATCATTCGTGTAAACTACACGCTCAGCAAAGGATTGCGAGTTCATGATTGTTTTTCCCTCGCATCCAGTGAATCGTCCATAATAAATATCACCTCAGAGCAGCTGATAACGCTGTAACCTGATCTATTCTTGAGCTCGATCACTTTTAATATCTTCATTCCACTGTATTGAGGGAGTCAATTGACCGTCTGTCATGTCAATTATCACTAACGGTAGGAAGCTTCAATCCTGCAAAACGTTCGGCGGCATATTTTGCTTTGACAGTAATAAATCAAACTACCAATTTGTCAGCTGACGGGTCAAACCCTGTAACCTATCTAGGCAACTCAAATTTCGTCCCTGTATAAAGTGCTTGCCTATCTTGCCCGAAATAGTTTTGAGAGTGACTAGTGGAGCCTTAAGAGAGGACATTTCACATCATGAAGGGTTAGTGTTTGTTGGAGATAGAGTGTTGGTTCCTCCCAAGTTGAAACGAGAAATGTTGGAAATTATACATGAAGGGCATTTTGGGATTGAAAAATGTAAACAAAGGGCTAGACAGGGTTTATTTTGGCCAGGAATGTCAAAAGACATTGAAAATTATGTTAGCAAGTGTATGACATGTCAGCGTTTTAGTAAAAGTAACTCCAAAGAACCGCTGATGCCACATTCAGTACCAGACCGACCTTGGGCAAAGCTTGGTACAGATATTCTTGAGTGTCATGGTAAAACCTATCTAGTTGTAAAGGATTATTATTCTAAATGGTTAGAGTTAATTCAACTTCGATCAAAGTCGGCTTCCGAGGTTATCAATACTCTTCAGGCAATATTTGCACGTATGGGAGTTCCAGACTTGTTGATATCTGACAATGTACCCTTCAACAGCGCTGAGTTCAAAGAGTTTGCAGAAATATGGAATTTCGAGATTAAAACATCAAGTCCAAGATATCCGCAATCAAATGGAATGGCGGAAAATGCGGTTAAAATAGCTAAAGCATTACTTAAAAAAGCCAAATATGAGAATAAGAATCTGTATAAGTTCTTGCTGGAGTATCGAAACTCGCCAATTACTGGTGTAGGTCTTTCGCCAGCACAGTTGTTAATGAGCCGCCGATTAAAAACTTCAATGCCTGTGATTGAATCAATGTTACAACCTAAATTACATGTAAATGTAAAGCAAACTCTTGTAAAGGTACAGGAAAAGCAAAAATTCTTTCATGACAGAAATGCAGTTCCTATGCCTTCTTTGGAAAAAGGGCAAAATGTAGTAGTGATTAGAGATAAGACGTGGGAACCGGCTGCAGTTGTAGAAAAGCACCCGGCACCTCGTTCATACATTGTTAAGACAGAACAAGGTTCAGCCGCAATCGTCGTCATTTGAAACCATCATCTAATACGTTTCAAGACAAGTCAATTGAACTTGAATCTGAGTACCCAGATTTGGTAGAGAGTAGAGAACCAGATCAAGGAGAGGATTTGGCAATGCCGGTACCCGATTCAAATGTTAATGAACCTGAAAGTAGGTTTACAAGGAGCGGTCGTGAGGTTAAACGACCTAGTAGATTTAAGGATTTTGTGTAATCTTGTATTCAGAAAACAGATGAGCCACATAGCTCAGTTATGTAGTATTATACATATTATACTTTGTAATAATTTAGACATGTATAATATAAACACTAGGGCAAAGGTGTAATGCGTAGTTAGTTGCACCACTTTGTATGGTGTTGCATCACCTAGTGTGGTCCTCTGATGTATAACACGTAATAAAGACAGTCGTCATTTAGCAGCCAGAGTGAGAGCAAGTGTTTGTGCTTGTATATAGTGAACCTTATAACTACGTCCTATAGTGTCCTATACCACCTGACTATAAAACTAACAACATCATCACAATTGCCATCTCACAGAGAGTTCTCGAATCGCGTCAATACTGACTCCTCCCCTTACGTGAGATGAAACCGTCTCACAATCGAGATGAGACGGGCCAACTTCGATACTGTTGAAAGTTACCGAATAGGGCTCCAGTACAGCTAGACATGGAAGGCTTTCAACTAAAAATCGACTCCACTGTCGATGCGCCTTAAAACTCTAATATTCATTCATTCACAAAAATCAACAAATCTCTCCAGGAATTCCGATTGATTATAGATGAGAAAAAAAAACGATCCCCTAACTGACCTCGACCTCGAGAACAAATTTCTTGCCATGGAAAAGTATGTTACATCCAACATACATAACCTAAAACAAGAGATGGCGTCCATTTCTAGCAAGATGGAAAGTCAACAAAAAACTATCGACGAACAAGATATAAAAATTGATCGTTTAGAGCAATACAGTCGGCGTAATTGCTTGATCATTCACGGCATACCTGAACATCAGAAGGAGGATATTTTTCATGAAATACTAAGTGTGACTGGAGGTGTGCTCAACGTTAACATATCTCCAGGTGTCATCGCCTAGGCTCTCCCACAGGCAAGAGCAAAAACAAGCGACCAATAATCGTCAAGTTTGTTTCCTACCAGGCTCGTGACGCCATCTGGCGTGTAAAGAGAAGACTAAAAGGGACTGGGCTCCTAACTAAATGTAGACACGAACTTCTGAAACAAGCACAGAACCTACTGGGAATTAATCGTTGTTGGACACAAGACGGAACTGTAATAGCAGTGATCAACAACAAGAGACACTTGAAGACTTGAAAAGGCTTGCAGTCACCAACCCGATGGAAACTCTTGAAACCGACAATACTGCGGCAGTCGGCGTCTCAGTCGCGAAAAGTAGGCCTAAATAGTCATATTAGTTCATTATGTACCATTGATCAGAACCAGCATATTCTCAACTCACGCACTCACTCGTTCGTACGTTCATACATAAATATAATTGTTGTTGTAAGAACTGACTGATTTGTATTGGAAATCTTTCAATTAGTTTTTAGTTAAATTAAGTCTGATACCTGTAACAAGCAACAGGCCTATCACAATTTGATACTTAATTAGAGCATTCGTAAAACTGTCCTCAAACATCAAACTTCTGATTCAACTTTTTCTCTGGAACTAGACTCGATTCTATTGTGCTTAGTTGGGCTACCTATTTCCATTCTCAATCACATCACATTCTTTCGAATCTTTATTTATGCAAACAACTAATGTCTGTCACAAACATTATCTGAAAATAGCCCACCTAAATGCCCGATCTCTTCATCCTAGTTACGATGAACTTGAATGTTACGTTCTTAAAAACAATGTCGATGTAATGGCTGTTTCTGAAACATGGTTAAATAAGGATCTACAATCAAATCACATTAGCATCCCTGGATTTACCCTGTGGAGAAAGGATCGTGATAAGCGTGGAGGTGGAGTGGGTGTTCACACCCGTAATACTTTATCATTTAAGTTAATAGAAACTCCTGACGTCAATCAACCTAATAGCACGTCGAAGAAATTGGAAGAGTTATGGATACAACTGAGAATTAAGAACAAACGTATTTCAATTGGCATTCTTTACAAATCTCCAGCCATCAGTTATAAGGAAGCTATCAACAAGCTGGAGACTTCACTTAGTTTTATCACACAAGACACTGATGAAATAATATGCGTAGGCGATCTAAACATAGATATGTTAAAACCTGATCTAACATCGACAAAATATCTAAATGAATTTTTAACAACCTATAAGCTCGAACAAGTTATAAATGAACCCACTAGATTATCAAATAATAGTAGTAGTCTTATTGAAATAATGTTAGTAAGCAATGCATCTTCAATTTCAGATATTGGTGTTGATGCAATGTGCAACATCTCCGATCATCATCTTACTTACTGTACAATGAAATTTACCGTTATCAAAGAACCTCAAAAGTATATAACAAAGCGTGACTTTCTAAGAGTGAATCATGACTTATTTCAATTTGATACCACCAACACAATGTGGGATGATATTTATAATATACAAGATATAGATAAAAAAGTTGACTACTTGAATAATGCTATAATGTCGCTCATAGATAAACATGCTCCATTAAAAGAAGTAAGGATATCTAAGCCTAAAGCCCCTTGGCTAACACATAACCTTAAGCTAATGATGAAAACTAGAGATAGGGCTCACACCACATGGAAAACATCCGAGACTCCAGAGAAGTGGGAATATTTCAGAACATTGCGTAACTATGTGACTGATGCGGTTAGGAGAGAAAAGAGAGCGTACCTCAACGAAAAGCTGAAAGATGGTAAAACAAAAAATATTTGGTCCAAGTTGAAAGAAATGAATATACATGGTAACTCTAGCAAAGTGGATATACCCTCATTCTTGTGTTATGTTAACGAAATAAATAATCACTATCTTGACTCGGTTAGTACTATCGTAGCACATGTAGACCTAATAAACTCTTATAATAATACTTCATCCATCAAAACTCCCGATTTAATTAGCTAAAAAGAAGTTGATTGCTTTGAAATTATTTCTCTCTTTAGATCTATAAAATCAAATGCAACTGGATCAGATGAAATATCAACACACATGTTGAAACTATGTTTACCCTATTGTATTAATCATCTAACACACATAATAAATGCATGTTCAACTCGTGGCTACTTCCCACAATTATGGAAAATTGCTATTGTTAAGCCGCTTCCCAAAATAGTTGAACCGCTGGAGTATAAAGACCTTAGACCAATAAGTTTACTTTCGGTCATCTCGAAACTTGCTGAAAAAGTTATCTACTCTCAATTGTAACGATATTGTTTTAGTTACAACCTCATCCCTAAGTTTCAGTCTGGTTTTACAGATAAACATAGTACGTCAACTGCCCTAACAAATATTACTGATGACATTTTCAGAGCTAGTGATAAAGGCTTGGTAACTACGATGGTCCTCTTAGATTACTCTAAAGCATTTGACACAATAGACCATAACTTACTTCTGGCAAAACTCTCGTACTATGGATTCAATGATATAGGAATTTCACTCTTTAGAAATTATTTGATAGGTAGGAAACAAAGGGTAAATATAGGTAAATATATGTCTCAAGATGGAACGATGAAAGCAGGTGTCCCTCAAGGGCCATATTGGGTCCGTTATTATATAATATTTATGCGTCTGATCTCTCACCCTGTACAGCACTGTGAAATTCACTGTTATGCTGATGATACGCAACTATATTTCTCATATAAAACTGAAAACGTACAAGAAGCATTAAAATTGAACCCCGAAAAATCGATGGCCATACATCTTGGCACAACTAACAGCGTCAAGTTTATGAAAATTAATAACATAGGAATTGTATTAGATGGAAAACCGTTGAAGGTCGTAGATGTAGCCATAAACCTAGGTTCATATATTGATAGTGACCTCAGATTCAAGAACCTCAAGACCTCAGATTTAATATTCAATGTGTCACAAAATAAATTATATAATTCAATTCCACTGTCATGAGAGAAAAACTTGTTGTCGCTCCAAAGGTCAAACAAAGTAAACATTTGTTAGAAACTTGGCGTTCACAAGTGTCATCATCTAACTCGATACTGTAGGTTTGAGGCGTTTTTGGTTGGCCCACTTCTGAGAAATGTTGAAAAACCCCAGAAGAATATCCCAACTAGGAGAACATTTTGGAAAAAAGTCTTATGAACAAAGTCAATTTTTCAAAGGAAATTGATCTAATACATTGATGATGATACACATTTTTCTGAAGTTTCATCTAAATTGGATCAGCCCTTTCAATAATAAAAAAATTACAGTATAATTCTTTCACATCATCGAAGCTATTGAGCAAATTTATTCTGCAACAGGCATAACCAATTTAATTGACAACTATTGAAATGTGATAGAAATTAAATTGAAAACGATATAATTGTTTGACACAAACTTACACTTGAAAGTGAGTTAGCCTTTCTTGAGCTTGGCCACTATGTTTCTAGTGGCCAACAACGGCCGTCGCGCGTTTCATGCAGCCGACGTGCCTATAGGTGTCTTCTCTGGCATTGTTAGTTGAAGTGAGTGGGCAAAACAACTTGTGGGCTCAAATGACGATCGAGAAACGCCATTACGTATATTTCTGGCATTGTCCGTAACAACGTAAATTGGAATGACCAATTTGTCCCACCCCCAAAACTCGAGCTTTTCAAGCAATGCTTTGTGAATATTTTCACTTTTGTGGTCTCCAACAAAATGGTGAGTACCTGCAAGCACAAGTAAAATGTAAAATAACTCAAAAACTAAATTAGGAAACCAATTAAAATATCTACTAGTGAAATACTAATGAAGTTCTAAATGAACATAGACCTTGAATGAATGAAATTAATATTCATTTTTCAGTTCATTTTATATTATGGTGTGCACCAGGACTGTATTCTCGATTTATTTCTCATTTGATTCATCTCACGTACTTTCAATTTCTCGTACTATTCACTATTTCATTCAGTATTTACACAAAGTCTTATGAGTGATGCTGAACTGATGATCGCTGCAAGTTCTCTATACGTGTGAGCTGATGTGCCAGAGCAAGCAATGTTCCTAGTTAGCATCAAAAATGCATCCACAGTGTCATGTAATTGTAGTTTATTTGTCCATTACATCACAGTACATAAAAATACATTTTTATAGGTTATCGGACTCGTCAAGTACATAAAACATGGAAGTGTTTCAATTGAAAGTTCTAGTAAAAAACTCTTTCACATTATGAAATGCATAGTCAAGAAGTCGTTTCCTTAGAACATACCTGAATTCATTATAATCTCTCAGTGATGTTATTTCGTCAGGTAGATGGTTAAACATTTTCAAGCCTACAAGAAATGGACTTTTTTTAAAAGCTACTCTATCATGAGTTGGAACAGATAGTTTCTCACACTTTCTGGTTTCATGTTCATGAACATCGGAATCAATGTTGAATAGATGTATGTTTTTAAAGACATATAACAGTACTTCAAGAATGTATGCACTTGGCATGGTCAAGATCATTTCTTTTTTCAATATTTGCTTACAGTGTGTCGATCTTTTGGCTCTAACTATGGTTCTGATGGCATACTCTTGCAACGTAGATACTCGCTGTAGGTCTGACTCAAAGCATCCCCATACACATACTCCATCCATATGTTGCAACCGAGTGAAAAAAAGCATGATAGGTATTTTTCAGTTGTGTGTCAGCACAGTTCTGATACTTGGCTCTATCACAATACGCCACGCAAAGCAGTTGTAACAAAGCATCAAAGGAACACGTGTTTGCGAGTATCACACAATTCATTTCATCTTCGTTGGCTTCAAATCACTTCTAATTACATTTTTGAAGAATCCGATTAATTTTACAGTTCCTTCACCCAAGTCGATTGTACGCCATTCAGGGCTCATATCGAGGTGAATACTTCTTCTCTCACGAGCCAGTGATGACGTATCAGGATGTGGATTGCCAAGACCCCCCCCCCCAGTTTTAATGCTTGTGAACTTCACCGGAACCCTCCAGATCGTATCTTGATTTTTGATTACACGCCGAACAAATTGATGCTTTCCCGCAACCCTCTTCCGAACCTCCGATGGCTTTTGAACATTCATCGAATATTATGTGCACATTCATTTGCAATATCTGCACTGGTGTGAATCTCCAGGGAAATTGCCTGCCATACAGGCAGGGCACTGAGGTGTGAAAGCAATTACATCACTGGAGGGAAGAGGAGAGTTAACGTCTCCATCAGGAACTATGATGCCGTCTGCTTATAGGGAAGTGACGCGGCCAAACCTGAAGGTGGAGGACGGAGACAAGGAGCCAGCTGCTAATTGCATCACCCCACCAATAGTTTTAATATGCTTGTCAACAAACAGGTCTGCTCCCGTTGGGAGGTGACGTGACTTGAAATCTCTATTTCTAAGGTCGTTAAAGCTGATCTCGATAGCTGAACAGCTTGCTCTTGTTTCTCCACGTTTTCAATAGAGAAGCATGGTACCAGACTATAGGGGCAAAGTCTTTGACAACTTTATTAGTGTTGAAACAACTTCAGGTAAGTATTGGAGACTTGCATCATCTCCAACTGATTGTCCAACACTCTTCCGCACTTTATCTGGAATGTTAAGGGTCCGTTTTCCGAAAGAGAAAGCATCTTCATCTGGATCATCAATCTCATCCAAAAGAGCAGGCTCATTTCTGTCGAGTTTTGTCAGTGTAGTTCCAGTTCCTATGCCGTGTTTGAAGGTGAAAATCTTAATTTTCACCATTGGTCCGTCCCATCATGTCATGACATAAAAAGCCCTTGCAAAAATTCTTACACCATTTGTATAATGAAAATAATAATGATTATGATGATAATAAGTAGTGGGGTCAAAGTAATGAGTAAAAACTAAAGTAGGCCCAGTAATAATAATCAACATGCTTGATAGACAGGTAATAGACCAGAAGAATATGAACCTAATCATTTTTTAAATGAGCTAATAGATCGGTAGCAAGGTTTTCCATCTACTTCTGATGGTCTTTTTGACTTTCAAATTTCTCTTTCTCAATTTGGAGCCGTTTTTTTTTTACTATTTCCAATCTGTCTTTTTTCATATGTAGCTTTCAAGTTTCTACCTTGAAACGCTTATCCTCTCCTTCCGTGTACTGTTCGTACATTTCTCTCCTCATTGCATCTGTTGAAAGTACAATACAATAAATTATAATAATTCGTCTTTGAACATTAATTTTCTTTTTCAATTTCAAGATTTCATCAAATATTTAATGGTACAGTTTTGATATCGTTCCCAATTATGTACCAGACGCCAATCCCAATATAAACGCTTATTTGTAAATTAACTGTAATATGGGGGTCAAAGTATATATTTGTCAGCTCTTGTGTCTCGTTTCATTTTTTCAATTCAGAAATTACGTTACTCACACTCTTTCATAATCTATGACTTGTGTTTGTTACCCTAAGTAGGCCAACAGCTCGTTGCTCTCTCTGCAGCTTTTTTCACGAGTTGTGGCAGCACACTGATTGGCTGTTCAAAGGCTTGCCTGCAGCAGTCATCACCATTCTCCTTGATCAAAAGTTGATGTTATATCTTGATGTAGTCCTATGTGATTCATCAGATTTTTAAAAATCCAATTTTAATTTTCACTTTATAAAAATATATATTCGAATAATATATATAATATGTATATATATATTCCTCTAATGAATGAATATTAGGGTTTTAAGGCGCATCGACAGCGAGGTCATTTAGCGCCTGTCGAAATGGGTTGCAAAAAAAAGGTGAAAAGTGTGATATAAAGGTGGAAGTGAAATTTTGATGAGAACACCTCAATACATTAAACTAAGACTAAACTATGTCTAAAGTGTCTAAAGACGTTATACACTAATTTGTTAAAACCGAACATGTGTGTGCTGTAAAGGGTCACACCCATGGGACTAGGATGAGAACGATTTATTACTTGTTCTCAGTTCAAACTCCCCCTCAAATAGGAGTGGAGGAACGGCAAACCATAATATATAAATATATATATGTTGGAATATGGTTTGAATTAAAATATTCCTGATGTCTATCCCAAGAGATCGGCATCAAGAATAAGTATCAAATGTCAAAAAGCAGTACACTGGTAAAAGATGATTGCACAAACAACGTCATCTTGAACGGACATGGAAATGTCCTGATTCGGGCAGTTTGAAAAATGATACTGGTAACAAGACGACTTTATCGTCTAACGCAGATCCACGAGCATGTCAAATGAGATCCAATAGCTTCGATAATCTTAAGAAGCTGAATATGGTATCTATCGATTTTGAATTATTCCCTAAAATCTTTGACATTGTGTCTCCCATACGAAGCTGTCTCCTCAGAGCAGTATATTTCTGACACTCGAGTAATATGTGTCGAACAGTCAAAATCTCGTTACAAATCTCACATCTGGGAACGATTTTATCGGGAGTGAAGAGATAGGAATGGGTTAAAAGTGTGTGTCCCACTCGCAGACGAGTGAGAACCACTTCCTCCCTCCGTGAACCTCGGATTGAAGATTCCCAAGCACTAACAGTTGGCTTGATTTCTTTCAGCTTGTTATTAGTCTCCCTGTCCCACTCTTTTTGGAAACGAGATTTGAAAAGTAGTTTGAAATACGCCTTGAAATCATTGAAAGGTACTCTCGGGTTATCAATATCTTCTTTCTCCGTCGCTTCTTTGGCAGCCGTGTCCGCCAACTCATTACCACCAATCCCCACGTCCTCTAAGAACCTCAAATATTTTTACTTTCATTAATTTTCTCCAGTTATATTCTCAATTTTTATTATTGGTTCAATTTTTTAAGCATAATGTTATTATTACTGATTGAAAGTTTCAATTTTTCACTTTTTTCAATCATTTAACTTTATTTCATTTCTATATATATTGATATCAAAATTGTATTTTATACTGATTGTTATCCTGTAAACTTTTTATAAGCCAGGGACCAATAAAGGTTGTTTATATATCTTACCAGCTCCACGTATTCTGATCCATTATGGCGGGCTCCATGTTCTGCGATGTTGTTGCAGTCGTGGCGTTGCGATATGATGCGGTGCAAGGTGATTACAGGGGCAGGTGCTCCTCCTTCAGCGAGAGTGTCGTCTCCTACAACTGCCTCTTTAGTGAGGATGCCGAGCAGCCTATCCTCCAATGGGGTGAGGACCAGTTTTGTGGGTGACCTACCGCCTGTGCCAATAGCATGGACTTGAATTTTTGTTGCTTTGGCTTTTATAGTGCTTTTCCAGTCCGCTCAAGTCTGTTGTCGAAAGTGTTTAATACATTAACATTCCAATTGCCAATAATTGTTGGATTAATCAAAAAAATGTGAATACCTGTTTTTATTCATTCTTGACAACATTTTGACATTTTTTCTCATTATAAGCACCTTCTTTCAGGTGGATTTCAGGCCAATCAATTCACATTCTGCCATTTTGTTGATTGTTTCGATGGCCCACTACCGCTTGCATTGAGCAGTAGGGTCAACTTCTCCCAGAGAGCTCCACTTGTCAAACGGCCCTGCGGCCCATTGAGGTGCCCCGAGCAAGAGCCGTATGCAATTCCATATACTCGACCATCAATCCCATTTGCTGAGATGTGACTCTTGATATTCAGGACGATGGGTGTAAGGCAGGTATGCACGGTGGCCAATTGTACAGTGAATCATGTATGTTGTGTGTAGTGTAGTCCTATCGTGTATGAACTTTATGTAGTGCATTATGGAGGGGAGGAGGCAATAAGGGCTACTTGAGCTTTGGAGGCCTGTTTATAATTGATGAAGGTGAGGGAAGCTCTAAAAATAATACATGTTGACCCTCAATCAGTTTGTATAACTCACACAATTTTCCACATTCTTATCTCTGATGATGGATGCAGATTTTTTGTTCTCCAAAAAAATGATATTTGCCCCAAACCTGGGCAACCCCTGGCAACCCTGGGGCAGTATGGGGTTCCCAATCCAGCTATACTCTACTCGTATACTCATCTCTTGGTGGAAATGAGATTTGTCGTACCAATGGTGTATTAAGATGACGTTGGTTATGTAATCATCTTTTACCAGTGTACTGCTTTTTGACATTTGATACTTATTCTTGATGTCGATCTCTTGGGATGGACATCAGGAATCACTCCTAACCAAACCATATTTCAACATATATCTATTATGGTTTGTTGTTCCTCCACTCCTATTTGAGCGCGAGTTTGAACGGAGAACAAGTAGTAAAACGTTCTCATCCTAGTCCCACGGGTGTGACCCTTTACAGCACACACATGTTCGGTTTTAACAAATTAGTGTATAACGTCTTAAGTAATAGTTTAGTCTTAGTTTCACATGGTGTTCTCATCTAAATTTCACTTGCACCTTCATCTATCACTACTTACCTTTTTGTTCAGCAACTTATCTTGACAGGTGCTAAATGACCTCGCTGTCGATGCGCCTTGAAACCCTAATATTCATTCATTCATTCCGACCAGATGCAGTTCGTCAGCTTCCTGGGGCCCTATTCTAGTTTTCGTTTAGCAAAACGTATGCGTTTTAACGATCACGTGACCGACAAAACGCACGATTTCCACAAGACCCAATTCTCGAACTTCAAGACGTACGATATATCGTCTCGCACTGCGTCACGTACATGGCCTATTTCTACTCGCTTCATAAAAGCGGGCAAGTACTGTCAAACGCATACGTGTTACGGACACTTTTTTGTCGTTTCAAGATTAAAAAAAGGAAAAACAATTTGGCATGGTGATAAAATAATGAAACAATTGTATATAAATGGTACCACATGTGTATAGAAGTACGTTTTAAGCTTCTGATTTATGGAAGTTGGATAAGGAATTGACAAGGTAAGTCATAACCTCACATTTCTGTCAGTACCGGTAGGCTAGTTCATTTTTTTGTCAAAATATAGAGAAAAAACCTATGAATAGGCCTATAATTATGTACATGAAAGCAATGATGAAAGTGAAGAAGTAGGCCTAGGCTAAAAAGCTATACAGTAACATAATAAGAAAGTACCGAAGTGAAATATTGATGAAGAGGCCTATCAAAGAAATAAATATTGACAAGCGAGAATCAAGGAGTGTGATTCACACTTGTCGATATTTATTTTCTAATGTTGTTATGTTGTTGTAATGTTGTAATGTTGTGTGATAAGTCTATAGCTAAGAGTAGGTCTAGTTTTTAGTAATATCCTATGAGCATGTAAAGCCTATAAGCTTATAGGCCTAGGACTAGGGCCAACAAAAAGAAATTCACATTCTATTTTGATTTTTTATATAGTATCATAGAGTAGGCCTAGACCTAAACTTGTAACTTGGGGTCAATTAGAATTGCAATGAACATAGTAGTTATTAATTTTGATTACCTTGTTGTTTTCAATTACTTTCGACATTTTATAACCTAGAAATGCTACACATACCAACACATACGCAACTACCAGCTCACAGCTGTTTGACTGTGATTTGATTGGCCCAAAATGAGAGGACAGTGACGTCTACATGACGTCAGCAAGACGCATACGTTTTAGCTCTTTCTGAAAACGCACTTCGAGTAGAAAAAGTGGAGAATAGGGTTTTTGGTTTCACGAAACACGTATGCGTTTCCGAGCCATACGTGTGAGTCGCATGCGAGTTACTCGCACGGGAAAACGTACGAGCTCGAGAATAGGGCCCCTGGTCGGTATCACGGCCCGAGATCATAACTCAACTCGCATTGAACAAGAAGGAAGCAACGTGCCCGGTCGTCTTCCAACAAAACTTCAGAGAAATATGCTCTAAATTCCTCAACCATGTTCAATATTACACAGACGGCTCAAAACTTGATGGTGCTGTAGGAAGTGCATTCTGGTCTTCTGACGGCACGGCATCATTTGGCTTCAAATTGCACCCATTATGCAGTGTTTTCACTGCAGAAATCTATGCCATACTCAAATCCTTAGAGCACATAAAACGCCGCCATGAAAAGTTGTTTTTGATCTGTTCAGATTCTCTTAGCACTCTCCAAGCGATAAATAGAGTATAATTATTTATTTAATTAATCAATAATTCCTTTAACCCTCTTCCGAGGAAATCGGTATGGTTAGCAGTTTAACTGTTCGACACATATTACTCGAGTGTCAGAAATATACTGCTCTGAGGAGACAGCTTCGTATGGATGACAATGTCAAGGATTTTAAGGAATAATTGAAAATCGATAGATACCATATTCAGCTTTCTAAGATTATCGAACCTATTGGACCTCATTTGCCATGCTCGTGGATCTGCGTTAGACGATAAAGTCGTCTTGTTACCAGTATCATTTTTCAAACTGCCCGAATTAGGACATTTCTATATCTGATCAAGATGACGTTGTTTGTGCAATCATCTTTTTCCAGTGTACTGCTTTTTGACATTTGATACTTATTCTTGATGTCGATCTCTTGGGATAGACATCAGGAATATTTTAAATCAAACCATATTCCAACATATATCAGTTATGGTTTGTCGTTCCTCCACTCCTATTTGAGGGGGAGTTTGAACTGAGAACAAGTAATAAAACGTTCTCATTCTAGTCCCATGGGTGTGACCCTTTACAGCACACACATGTTCGATTTTAACAAATTAGTGTATAACGTCTTTAGAGACTTTAGACATAGTTTAGTCTTAGTTTCACATATTGAGGTGTCCTCATCTAAATTTCACTTCCACCTTTATATCACACTTCTCACCTTTTTTGTTCAGCAACTCATTTTGACAGGCGCTAAATGACCTCGCTGTCGATGCGCCTCAAAACTCTAATATTCATTCATTCTGGTTAGCAGTTTACAATTATCAGCTTACTAACTCATAAATGTGGCTTATAACATTACATGATATTAAGTGAATCGATTGGTAATTAACAATAATGATGATGATAGTAATATTTGAAATGATGACGATTTTAATATTTGAATTGATATTCAAAATAATCCCAATAAATGAACATAGGTTCTTTAATTTTGAACTCCAAATTTCTATGATATCAGCTTTCAATAGCTGATGTTTGTTCAATTGTGAAGTTCAAGTTGGAAATACATTTCATTTTGAAATTGGTTTTGATTGGAACTATCAGAAATTCTGATTTTTTCAATCAATTTCAATTCTTGAGATGATTATAGTTCCGCAATAATTCTAGTTCCCAGACAACTACCTGATCCAGGAAGTTCAGACGCTCCTGACCGCCCTTGCCTCGCAGGATGTCAGTGTAGTGTTCTGCTGGGTACCTGGACATGTAGGTATCCAGGGAAACGAGAATGCTGATAGAGTTGCAAAAGAAGCCACTGAGAAAGAATTAATAGACGCCCCTCGAGTCCCCCACAATGACATCAAAACTCACTTTATAAACAACTTTTTAAATGTCGCTTCCAAGACCAATGGAATCTTGAGGTCAATAACAAACTCAAAGAGATGAAGAGCAGCATAGAACCGTGGGAGTCATCGATTAGGAGGTCTCGCCGTGAAGAGGTCGTCCTTTCTCGTTTGAGAATAGGTCATACACTTCTTACACACTCGTTTTTATTCACCCCAGAGAAGGTCCCCCCAAGATGTGATCACTGCGACGTGGTTTTAACAGTCGAACATTTTTTAACCGATTGTCCAAAATATAACTTAATAAGACGGCAACTCTCGATGGAAACCTCTTTGTCAGAAGTACTAGCCAATGATTTCAGAATTATTGACCAGGTTTTCCAATTCCTCAAACTGGCAAAGCTCATCGATAAGATCTGACCTTGTGCAAGTTTTATCATTGTTATCAGAGTTGTATTTTCTGTGATATTAGCTCCAAGTTACTGTTATTATATTCATAGTCGTGTTAACAACAGGTTTCGACCTTACACAACGGACCCAGGGTAATGATGTCGTATTGTTCGTTAGTGTTATTTTATTTAGTTGTGTTAGCGATGGGCTCCGGCCTCATACACCGGACCCAGTTTTCCTTATTACGTTGTTTTTTATAACTATAATGAATGAATGAATATTAGGGTTTTAAGGCGCATCGACAGCGAGGTCATTTAGCGCCTGTCAAGATAAGTTGCTGAACCAAAAGGTAAGTAGTGTTAGATGAAGGTGCAAGTGAAATTTAGATGCTAACACCATGTGAAACTAAGACTAAACTATTACTAAAGACGTTATACACTAATTTGTTAAAACCGAACATGTGTGGGCTGTAAAGGGTCACACCCATGGGACTAGGATGAGAACGTTTTACTAATTGTTCTCAGTTCAAACTCGCGCTCAAATAGGAGTGGAGGAACGACAAACCATAATCGATATATGTTGAAATATGGTTTGATTTAAAATATTCCTGATGTCTATCCCAAGAGATCGACATCAAGAATAAGTATCAAATATCAAAATACCGAAAAAAGATGATTACATAACCAACGTCATCTTAATCAGACATAAGTAGCCTAATCGCGGAAGTTTGAAAAATGATACTGTTGAAAATGCAAGGAAAAATGAATATATGGTTGATTGCGCTATCAAAACAAAGAAAGTACATCGGGGGGTGTTGGAAGAATATCATTATATGATCTACAGGCTTCTACTTCAAAATGTATCGCACAAATGATTTTAATGATTTCGCTTGAAACAGGTAGCATGGATAAGACGCATGCTGAGCATCAGCAATCCTACAAAGAAAAGCACCAGCATGAGGCATCTTATAAAGAAAAGAGGAAGATCATCAATAAAACATATTACGACAAGGTAAAGCCTACAACTGCGACAGAAGAAACGCAAAGAACATTAAATGCTTCGTTGAGAAAACAGAAGAGTCGTAAACTAGCCAAAGAAACAGCAGCTTTGCTAGCTAGCACAGATAAGACTGTGACTAAAATAATTTCTCCTTCTGTCCTGGGGAAGCTGTTTGTAAAAGTCAACAGTAACATGCCCAAGTCACGGCGAAAACAACAAGCTGTTCTACGGCGGCTTAATGACACTTACTCTGCTGTAAGTAATGGAGACTAGGATTTTGAATAGAAAAGCAGGTGCCGTATTTCGGAGGAAACGATGGCTCTGGTGCTTCAATTTTATGAAAATGAAGACATTTCTAGAGTAGATCCCGGAATGAAATCCGTATCCATTACCGGTACTCGTTCGAATGCAAACCGGATCATAAAGGCTCGCAGACACCTCCTGTGCACCATTTCGGAGGCTTTCAAACTTTTTCGAGATATGCATCCCGATGAGAAGATTGGTCGGAGTAAGTTCGCATCTTTACGACCGTCTTACATGAAGGGTTATAAGGATATACCACACAATGTTTGTTTGCCGTCACCATGAGGACTTCAACGCAGTTGTTACCGCCACGAAGAACCACGTCCAAGGATACGAAGACTGGACACAACTGATTTACACCAACGTTTGCGACACCAAAGATTTCAATTGCATGTCCTCTAATTGTGAGACCTGTCAAACATCATTCGATAATATATGTCCGCAAGAAATTGACGAGCCTATGCAGCTATTAACCGTTTCGACACTGGAAGCAGGTGGATAAACGCTACGAGCTCATTGTCGCTAAATGACCTCGCTGTCGATGCGCCTTAAAACCCTAATATTCATTCATTCGTGCAAAGAACCGACGGATGCAGTCATGTTGGTGACCGAGCTATTATGTAGACCAAGCTGAGTTCGATACTATGGTGAAATACAGAGTTCCAGCACCAGAATCGTGGTCTTGTTCTACGGTTCGGTTCTCTTGAAGTTGATATTCAAACAATATTGAGAAACTGGAAACATTGGGAATTGTTCATCAGAAATCAAATGCCGCTCATTTGTTGTATCGCACATCCTTGTGCTTTTACTCGAAGCTCGCACCAAAATGTAGATCACTTGAACATGAGGAAATCACATAACAAAAGTGTTACACTCGAAAGCATGTTCTCATTATAACACCCAATCAAATCACACAGGAAGTGCTATTATTTCAACGAGCATTTTCATTTCAATACGATTCGGACAGGTAGACATTGATCTAGCTGTGCTTTCGAGAGTCTAGCTCTCAGCTAATGCGAATGTGATGTGATGAAGTTATCTAATAGTTTGCAATGTGGCATCTTTTGTTTGATCTGTCAATCCATATCATGTATTTTCCTCATGGTTATTGCTCCTTATATTATAAGCTTCAATTTTCAGATGCTTATGAACAAGCTTGACGGAGAAGCGACGAGGCAATGGAAATAGCTACTGGATAACAACATGAGTATCTGATTCATGGGAGGAAAATGCTTCGGACGATGATTTAAATCAGGTTAAACCTCCAACTTCAGCTCGACCAATTCGATCCACGATAACAGTCTGCAAGACACCAGGAACTGTGAATCAACATGTGAGCCACACACTGATTGGTTCGCCGAGAGTATCCAGATCGCCAGTACACGGGTCTGATCCTCTTATTCTGAGGCACGTGACAGCTCAAGCCTCGTACATCCAGACAGTCCAGGGTGATGCAATCTTCAAACTCTGCCTCTGGAACTCATGGCAGATGACGCAAGATCTGGATATACTGGTACCTCCAAGCCAGATGAGATGGTTCCGATGAATATCGCAGGTATACTATTGTTGGAGAGATTCTATACTGCCTGTCATATAATTAGGGTCTGATCCTCTTATTCTGAGGCACGTGACAGCTCAAGCCTCGTACATCCAGACAGTCCAGGGTGATGCAATCTTCAAACTCTGCCTCTGGAACTCATGGCAGATGACGCAAGATCTGGATATACTGGTACCTCCAAGCCAGATGAGATGGTTCCGATGAATATCGCAGGTATCCTATTGTTGGAGAGATTCTATACTGCCTATCACATAATTAGGGTCTGATCCTCTTATTCTGAGGCACGTGACAGCTCAAGCCTCGTACATCCAGACAGTCCAGGGTGATGCAATCTTCAAACTCTGCCTCTGGAACTCATGGCAGATGACGCAAGATCTGGATATACTGGTACCTCCAAGCCAGATGAGATGGTTCCGATGAATATCGCAGGTATACTATTGTTGGAGAGATTCTATACTGCTTATCACATAATTAGGGTCTGATCCTCTTATTCTGAGGCACGTGACAGCTCAAGCCTCGTACATCCAGACAGTCCAGAGTGATGCAATCTTCAAACTCTGCCTCTGGAACTCATGGCAGATGACGCAAGATCTGGATATACTGGTACCTCCAAGCCAGATGAGATGGTTCCGATGAATATCGCAGGTATACTATTGTTGGAGAGATTCTATACTGCCTATCATATAATTAGGGTCTGATCCTCTTATTCTGAGGCACGTGACAGCTCAAGCCTCGTACATCCAGACATGCAATCTTTAAACTCTGCCTCTGGAACTCATGGCAGATGACGCAAGATCTGGATACACTAGTACCTCCAAGCCAGATGAGATGGTTCCGATGAATATCGCAGGTATACTATTGTTGGAGAGATTCTATACTGCTTATCACATAATTAGGGTCTGATCCTCTTATTCTGAGGCACGTGACAGCTCAAGCCTCGTACATCCAGACAGTCCAGGGTGATGCAATCTTTAAACTCTGCCTCTGGAACTCATGGCAGATGACGCAAGATCTGGATACACTAGTACCTCCAAGCCAGATGAGATGGTTCCGATGAATATCGCAGGTATACTATTGTTGGAGAGATTCTATACTGCCTGTCATATAATTAGGGTCTGATCCTCTTATTCTGAGGCACGTGACAGCTCAAGCCTCGTACATCCAGACATGCAATCTTCAAACTCTGCCTCTGGAACTCATGGCAGATGACGCAAGATCTGGATATACTGGTACCTCCAAGCCAGATGAGATGGTTACGATGAATATCGCAGGTATACTATTGTTGGAGAGATTCTATACTGCCTATCATATAATTAACCTCCACATAATACAATACCCATGTATATTTTAAACCCATATATTTTTAAAATGACCCCAAATAAGTCACCTGATTACCTCAGCAATAAAATATCTTACTCAAGTGATATCCATTGTCACAATACTATAAATTCAAATAAGTTATATTCAGAGGGTAAAAATGAAAGCAGTACTCATAAATCAATCTTCTATAGTAAATTCAGGATATATAATAAATCAGAACTAGAAATAAGAAACCTTACAAATTTGAGTTCGTTCAGAAAAGAATGTACAAAGTTTGTCAGAACTGAATTTCCTATATCGTAGTATATTTAACCTCATAATATTATATTTGTATCACTATTCTCACCAAAGTTTCATTATTAATTATCATTGATTCTGATGTGTATTGTTGATTAAGCTCATAATTTTTCTAATTTTTCCAAACTAAAGTAATGTTCCTAAATACTTATGCTTATACCAAATGTATTATTATTATATTATTATCAACATGTATTATTATTTACTCTAATGTGCCAATAGCTGAAAATATGCTAAGTGAAAAAAAAACATCTATCTATCTATTCATCTACCTATTATGGTGATCTTCATTTACAAGAATTTGATAATCATATGGCTCTGCTTCAATATATTTGTCCGTATCATTAATTTTTCAGCACAACAAGTACGAGCCCCTAGTTGTTCTCCAGTAGACAATAATTTACAATGAAAGAAATTTAAAACTAAGAAATAGAATTACTGCAGCTTTCATTTGTCTTCTATATCTCTTGCTTTCTTATTTCCCGTGTTCCAGCCTGAAGCGTTACGCACTGAACACAATTAGGATTGAGCAAGGCAATATCGTCACCTCGACAAGAAAAGACGTATGTTACAATTTCGCGATTTTGAGGTTTATAATTGAAAAAATCGAGCTCAAGCTAAATTTTCTGTTTTCAATGACGTCGTATGTCTTGTTTGACCTATAGTTCGTTAAATTGATGAAAACGTAATGTCGTATGTATATATATATATATATATATATATATATATATATATATATATATATATATATATATATATATATATATATATATATATATTATATATATATATATATATTATATATATATATTCACTTCATCAAAAACGTCGTATGTGAGGCAATAAGAACGTATTTGTTGATAGCATTTTCTATAACGTCGGATGGTTTCACATACGGCCTCTCACCATGACCAAATGTTTTTGACAATTGTTTCATACGACGTTATGCTGCGGTATAAGCTCGTATGTGTTGAGCTTTTATGAATAAAGTTGTATGAATCGTAGAGTTGGTTATACATTTTACACATACGACCTTTTGTCATATTATTAATATTTCGGTAATTGAACATAATAATGTAGCTGCGATTGAATCAAGTCGTATGTGTGTTCAGAAGCAAAATTACAAACAAAGTGTTCGGGTGTGAATACGTTAGTTCAAGTTATTGTATCGCCAAGTATCGGTGAAAAAACTGTTCCGTGGTCCAAAAAATTGTATGATAATCTTGTAAATGTGATGCCTCTGATTGACAAACGAGCAAACAATAATCCTATTGTAACGTTGAGCTACTAGTTGAACAACACAGACATTTCCTATCCTTGATAACCCCTTCTTAGATAACCGTGGCCCTCTGATTTCGTCCGCTGTGATCGGCCCCTCAGCAAGAAGAAACATAACCTATCTATTTCCCAAGGGTGGCGGTACATACACGGTGATACTCGGATAGGCGTGGTTAATGTTATTGTTGCTTTAACATGCATGACTGTTTTTCTGTGAGCCATTTTAAGAGTTGCAGGCAAATATCTGCGAGTGATGTGTATGGCGAAGGCCAAGGGAGGAGGCCGCATACCACCCGCATTCAAACCCCGATGACAACCACTGGTGGCGGACCCGGGACCCCTGCAGCTGGACTGACGAGCGTCAACAGAGGAAGAGCGAAGAGAGGAAAGAGGGGAGACGAGCGGGGTTAAACTAGAGATGGTGTGTGTTTTTATGTGCGCCAAAACAGCGCCCAGAAAGTAGCGCCCAGAATCATAGGCAGCGCCCGAACTCAAGGTCATGTTAGGAGTATGAAGCTAGCTTCGAAAAATGCTGAACTGGTACCAATTTCAGCAAAATACGCTATTTAATTGATGACATCAACACAATGAGTTGACCCTTTTACATCTGATTTTAATCTGTTTCTGATGTTGAAAAAAGAGTATATAAACCATATGTATGAACCAAATGAACAGACATGGATTTAATGATGGTGACCTCTTAAATGTTCCATCTCTGTTCTCCAGAAAAGTACCCTTAACTATAACGTGGTGATTTAAAATTCTATTCACTCAAATGAGGAATTCATTATATTTTTGAAGCTCGCGACATTTTATTATAGGTATGAGTGTGTTCCTGAACACCTACTGAATTCCGATGCATCGACTGTCTGAATCCTGTTTGAATTCCGGGAAAACTCATATCTGTTCCAGCCCCGTTTTCCGGGGAACAACCCTTCTATGAAAAATGGTCATTTTAAGATCGGAGCGCTGGAATTTGAAAAGTGAATTTTAGGGGGTTGTTTACATTTCTGCACGGTATTCAATGAGATTTTTCTGTTCCCCGAAGCCGTGACTATCTGAATCCACCCCTAACTCATATCTGTTCCAGTCCCGTTTTCCGGGAAAAAGACATTCTATGAAAAATGGTCATTTTAAGCTCTGGGCGCTGGAATTTGAAAAGTGAATTTTAGGGGGTTGTTTACATTTCTGCACGGTATTCAATGAGATTTTACTGTTCCCCGATGCCTTGACTGTCTGATTCCACCCCTAACTCATATCTGTTCCAGTCCCGTTTTCCGGGAAAAAGACATTCTATGAAAAATGGTCATTTTTAGCTCTAGGCGCTGTAATTTTAAAAGTGAATTTTAGGGGGTTGTTTACATTTCTGCACGGTATTCAATGAGATTTTACTGTTCCCCGAAGCCTTGACTATCTGAATCCACCCCTTACTCATATCTGTTCCAGTCCCGTTTTCCGGGAAAAAGACATTCTATGAAAAATGGTCATTTTTAGCTCTGGGCGCTGGAATTTGAAAAGTGAATTTTAGGGGGTTGTTTACATTTCTGCACGATATTCAATGAGATTTTACTGTTCCCCGATGCCTTGACTGTCTGAATCCACCCCTAACTCATATCTGTTCCAGTCCCGTTTTCCGGGAAAAAGACATTCTATGAAAAATGGTCATTTTGAGCTCTGGGCTCTGGAATTTGAAAAGTGAATTTTAGGGGGTTGTTTACATTTCTGCACGGTATTCAATGAGATTTTACTGTTTCCCGAAGCCTTGACTGTCTGAATCCACCCCTAACTCATATCTGTTCCATGTTAGTTTTCCGGGGAAAAGACATTCTATGAAAAATGGTCATTTTGAGCTCTGGGCGCTGGAATTTGAAAAGTGAATTTTAGGGGGTTGTTTACATTTCTGCACGGTATTCAATGAGATTTTTCTGTTCCCCGTAGCCGTGACTATCTGAATCCACCCCTAACTCATATCTGTTCCAGTCCCGTTTTCCGGGAAAAAGACATTCGATGAAAAATGGTCATTTTAAGCTCTGGGCGCTGTAATTTGAAAAGTGAATTTTAGGGGGTTGTTTACATTTCTGCACGGTAGTCAATGAGATTTTACTGTTCCCCGAAGCCTTGACTATCTGAATCCACCCCTAACTCATATCTGTTTCATGTTAGTTTTCCGGGGAAAAGACATTCTATGAAAAATGGTCATTTTTAGCTCTGGGCGCTGGAATTTGAAAAGTGAATTTTAGGGGGTTGTTTACATTTCTGCACGATATTCAATAGGATTTTACTGTTTCCCGATGCCTTGACTGTCTGAATCCACCCCTAACTCATATCTGTTCCATGTTAGTTTTCCGGGGAAAAGACATTCTATGAAAAATGGTCATTTCGAGCTCTGGGCGCTGGAATTTGAAAAGTGAATTTTAGGGGGTTGTTTACATTTCTGCACGGTATTCAATGAGATTTTACTGTTCCTCGTAGCCGTGACTATCTGAATCCACCCCTAACTCATATCTGTTCCAGTCCCGTTTTCCGGGAAAAAGACATTCGATGAAAAATGGTCATTTTAAGCTCTGGGCGCTGTAATTTGAAAAGTGAATTTTAGGGGGTTGTTTACATTTCTGCACGATATTCAATAGGATTTTACTGTTCCCCGATGCCTTGACTGTCTGGATCCACCCCTAACTCATATCTGTTACAGTCCCGTTTTCCGGGAAAAAGATATTCTATGAAAAATGGTCATTTTTAGCTCTGGGCGCTGGAATTTGAAAAGTGAATTTTAGGGGGTTGTTTACATTTCTGCACGATATTCAATAGGATTTTACTGTTCCCCGATGCCTTGACTGTCTGAATCCACCCCTATTTCATATCTGTTCCATGTTAGTTTTCCGGGGAAAAGACATTCTATGAAAAATGGTCATTTCGAGCTCTGGGCGCTGGAATTTGAAAAGTGAATTTTAGGGGGTTGTTTACATTTCTGCACGGTATTCAATGAGATTTTACTGTTCCTCGAAGCCTTGACTGTCTGAATCCACCCCTAACTCATATCTGTTCCATGTTATTTTTCCGGGGAAAAGACATTCTATGAAAAATGGTCATTTTAGGCTTTGGGCGCTGGAATTTGAAAAGTGAATTTTAGGGGGTTGTTTACATTTCTGCACGGTATTCAATGGGATTTTACTGTTCCCCGAAGCCTTGACTGTCTGGATCCACCCCTAACTCATATCTGTTCCAGTCCCGTTTTCCGGGAAAAAGATATTCTATGAAAAATGGTCATTTTTAGCTCTGGGCGCTGGAATTTGAAAAGTGAATTTTAGGGGGTTGTTTACATTTCTGCACGGTATTCAATGAGATTTTTCTGTTCCCCGTAGCCGTGACTATCTGAATCCACCCCTAACTCATATCTGTTCCAGTCCCGTTTTCCGGGAAAAAGACATTCGATGAAAAATGGTCATTTTAAGCTCTGGGCGCTGTAATTTGAAAAGTGAATTTTAGGGGGTTGTTTACATTTCTGCACGGTATTCGATGAGATTTTACTGTTTCCCGAAGCCTTGACTATCTGAATCCACCCCTAACCCATATCTGTTCCAGTCCCGTTTTCCGGGAAAAAGACATTCTATGAAAAATGGTCATTTTTAGCTCTGGGCGCTGGAATTTGAAAAGTGAATATCAGGGGGTTGTTTACATTTCTGCACGATATTCAATAGGATTTTACTGTTCCCCGATGCCTTGACTGTCTGAATCCACCCCTAACTCATATCTGTTCCATGTTAGTTTTCCGGGGAAAAGACATTTTATGAAAAATGGTCATTTTGAGCTCTGGGCGCTGGAATTTGAAAAGTGAATTTTAGGGGGTTGTTTACATTTCTGCACGGTATTCAATGAGATTTTATTGTTCCCCGAAGCCTTGACTGTCTGAATCCACCCCTAACTCATATCTGTTCCATGATATCATTTCCATATCTGTTTCCATTTTTCATAGAATGTCTTTTTCCCGGAAAACGGGACTGGAACAGATATGAGTTAGGGGTGGATTCAGATAGTCAAGGCTTCGGGGAACAGAAAAATCTCATTGAATACCGTGCAGAAATGTAAACAACCCGCTAAAATTCACTTTTCAAATACCAGCGCCCAAAGCCTAAAATGACCATTTTTCATAGAATGTCTTTTCCCCGGAAAACTAACATGGAACAGATATGAGTTAGGGGAGGATTCAGACAGTCAAGGCTTCGGGAAACAATAAAATCTCATTGAATAACGTGCAGAAATGTAAACAACCCCCTAAAATTCACTCTTCAAATTTCAGCGCCCAGAGCTAAAAATGACCATTTTTCATAGAATGTCTTTTTCCCGGAATACGGGACTGGAACAGATATGAGTTAGGGGTGGATTCAGATAGTCAAGGCTTCGGGGAACAGTAAAATCTCATTGAATACCGTGCAAAAATGTAAACAACCCCCTAAAATTCACTTTTCGAATTCCAGCGCCCAGAGCTTAAAATGACCATTTTTCATCGAATGTCTTTTCCCCGGAAAATTAACATGGAACAGATATGAGTTAGGGGTGGATTCAGACAGTCAAGGCTTCGGGGAACAATAAAATCTCATTGAATACCGTGCAGAAATGTAAACAAACCCCTAAAATTCACTTTTCAAATTCCAGCGCCTAGAGCTTAAAATGACCATTTTTCATCGAATGTCTTTTCCCCGGAAAACTAACATGGTACAGATATGAGTTAGGGGTGGATTTAGACAGTCAAGGCTTCGGGGAACAGTAAAATCTCATTGAATACCGTGCAGAAATGTAAACAACCCCCTAAAATTCACTTTTCAAATTCCAGCGCCCAGAGCTTAAAATGACCATTTTTCATCGAATGTCTTTTCCCCGGAAAACTAACATGGAGCAGATATGAGTTAGGGGTGGATTCAGACAGTCAAGGCTTCGGGGAACAATAAAATCTCATTGAATACCGTGCAGAAATGTAAACAACCCCCTAAAATTAACTTTTCAAATTCCAGCGCCCAGAGCTAAAAATGACCATTTTTCATAGAATGTCTTTTCCCCGGAAAACTAACATGGAACAAATATGAGTTAGGGGTGAATTCAGATAGTCATGGCTTCGGGGAACTGTAAAATCTCATTGAATACCGTGCAGAAATGTAAACAACTCCCAAAAATTCACTTTTCAAATTCCAGCGCCCAGAGCTTAAAATGACCATTTTTCATAGAATGTCTTTTCCCCGGAAAACTAACATGGAACAGATATGAGTTAGGGGTGGATTCAGACAGTCAAGGCTTCGGGGAACAGTAAAATCTCATTGGATACCGTGCAGAAATGTAAACAACCCCCCAAAATTCACTTTTCAAATTCCAGCGCCCAGAGCTAAAAATGACCATTTTTCATAGAATGTCTTTTTCCCGGAAAACTAACATGGAACAGATATGAGTTAGGGGTGGATTCAGACAGTCAAGGCTTCGGGGAACAATAAAATCTCATTGAATACCGTGCAGAAATGTAAACAACCCCCTAAAATTCACTTTTCAAATTCCAGCGCCCAGAGCTTAAAATGACCATTTTTCATCGAATGTCTTTTCCCCGGAAAACTAACATGGAACAGATATGAGTTAGGGGTGGATTCAGACAGTCAAGGCTCCGGGAAACAGTAAAATCTCATTGAATACCGTGCAGAAATGTAAACAACCCCCTAAAATTCACTTTTCAAATTCCAGCGCCCAGAGCTAAGAATGACCATTTTTCATAGAATGTCTTTTCCCCGGAAAACTAACATGGAACAAATATGAGTTAGGGGTGGATTCAGACAGTCAAGGCTTCGGGGAACAGTAAAATCTCATTGAATACCGTGCAGAAATGTAAACAACCCCCTAAAATTCACTTTTCAAATTCCAGCGCCCAGAGCTTAAAATGACCATTTTTCATAGAATGTCTTTTCCCCGTTAAACTAACATGGAACAAATATGAGTTAGGGGTGGATTCAGACAGTCAAGGCTTCGGGGAACAGTAAAATCTCATTGAATACCGTGCAGAAATGTAAACAACCCCCTAAAATTCACTTTTCAAATTCCAGCGCCCGAAGCCTAAAATGACCATTTTTCATAGAATGTCTTTTCCCCGGAAAACTAACATGGAACAGATATGAGTTAGGGGTGGATTCAGACAGTCAAGGCTTCGGGGAACAGTAAAATCTCATTGAATACCGTGCAGAAATGTAAACAACCCCCTAAAATTCACTTTTCAAATTCCAGCGCCCGAAGCCTAAAATGACCATTTTTCATAGAATGTCTTTTCCCCGGAAAACTAACATGGAACAGATATGAGTTAGGAGTGGATTCAGACAGTCAAGGCTTCGGGGAACAGTAAAATCTCATTGAATACCGTGCAGAAATGTAAACAACCCCCTAAAATTCACTTTTCAAATTCCAGCGCCCAGAGCTAAAAATGACCATTTTTCATAGAATGTCTTTTTCCCGGAAAACTAACATGGAACAGATATGAGTTAGGGTTGGATTCAGACAGTCAAGGCTTCGGGGAACTGTAAAATCTCATTGAATACCGTGCAGAAATGTAAACAACCCCCTAAAATTCACTCTTCAAATTCCAGCGCCCAGAGCTCAAAATGACCATTTTTCATAGAATGTCTTTTTCCCGGAAAACGGGACTGGAACAGATATGAGTTAGGGGTGGATTCAGATAGTCATGGCTTCGGGGAACTGTAAAATCTCATTGAATACCGTGCAGAAATGTAAACAACTCCCAAAAATTCACTTTTCAAATTCCAGCGCCCAGAGCTTAAAATGACCATTTTTCATAGAATGTCTTTTCCCCGGAAAACTAACATGGAACAGATATGAGTTGGGGGTGGATTCAGACAGTCAAGGCTCCGGGGAACAGTAAAATCTCATTGAATACCGTGGAGAAATGTAAACAACCCCCTAAAATTCACTTTTCAAATTCCAGCGCCCAGAGCTCAAAATGACCATTTTTCATAGAATGTCTTTTTCCCGGAAAACTAACATGGAACAGATATGAGTTAGGGGTGGATTCAGACAGTCAAGGCTTCGGGGAACAGTAAAATCTCATTGAATACCGTGCAGAAATGTAAACAACCCCCTAAAATTCACTTTTTAAATTCCAGCGCCCAGAGCTTAAAATGACCATTTTTCATCGAATGTCTTTTCCCCGGAAAACTAACATGGAACAGATATGAGTTAGGGGTGGATTCAGACAGTCAAGGCTTCGGGGAACAATAAAATCTCATTGAATACCGTGCAGAAATGTAAACAACCCCCTAAAATTCACTTTTCAAATTCCAGCGCCCAGAGCTTAAAATGACCATTTTTCATCGAATGTCTTTTCCCCGGAAAACTAACATGGAACAGATATGAGTTAGGGGTGGATTCAGACAGTCAAGGCTTCGGGGAACAGTAAAATCTCATTGAATACCGTGCAGAAATGTAAACAACCCCCTAAAATTCACTTTTCAAATTCCAGCGCCCAGAGCTAAAAATGACCATTTTTCATAGAATGTCTTCTCCCCGGAAAACTAACATGGAACAAATATGAGGTGGGGGTGGATTCAGACAGTCAAGGCTTCGGGGAACAGTAAAATCTCATTGAATACCGTGCAGAAATGTAAACAACCCCCTAAAATTCACTTTTCAAATTCCAGCGCCCAAAGCCTAAAATGACCATTTTTCATAGAATGTCTTTTCCCCGGAAAACTAACATCGAACAGATATGAGTTAGGGGTGGATTCAGACAGTCAAGGCTTCGGGGAACAGTAAAATCTCATTGAATACCGTGCAGAAATGTAAACAACCCCCTAAAATTCACTTTTCAAATTCCAGCGCCCAGAGCTCAAAATGACCATTTTTCATAGAATGTCTTTTTCCCGGAAAACTAACATGGAACAGATATGAGTTAGGGGTGGATTCAGACAGTCAAGGCTTCGGGGAACAGTAAAATCCCATTGAATACCGTGCAGAAATGTAAACAACCCCCTAAAATTCACTTTTCAAATTCCAGCGCCCAGAGCTTAAAATGACCATTTTTCATAGAATGTCTTTTCCCCGGAAAACTAACATGGAACAGATATGAGTTAGGGGTAGATTCAGACAGTCAAGGCTTCGGGGAACAGTAAAATCTCATTGAATACCGTGCAGAAATGTAAGCATCCCCCTAAAATTCACTTTTTAAATTCCAGCGCAAAAAGCCTAAAATGACCATTTTTCATAGAATGTCTTTTCCCCGGAAAACTAACATGGAACAGATATGAGTTAGGGGTGGATTCAGACAGTCAAGGCTTCGGGGAACAGTAAAATCTCATTGAATACCGTGCAGAAATGTAAACAACCCCCTAAAATTCACTTTTCAAATTCCAGCGCCCAGAGCTCAAAATGACCATTTTTCATAGAATGTCTTTTTCCCGGAAAACTAACATGGAACAGATATGAGTTAGGGGTGGATTCAGACAGTCAAGGCTCCGGGGAATATGCCCAGGTTTTATTTTCATCAAGGGGTAGTTTTCACGGGGTAAATAAACCTCTAGTTTCTTTTTCGTTCTCATAGTTGGCTGTCCTTACATATCCGTTTTACGATGCTCACTTCGTATAGTTCGGGCGCTAGATTTTGGTCGGGCGCTGGGCGCCAGTTTGATTTCGGTTGTGTTTTTGTGAGAGAAGACAGAGTGTGACGAGCCGTGATCGCGGAAGGATGGGACAGAACGAGGTACTGTGATTAGGAAAATAGTTGGCTAGGGTGAATCCAAATGGACTTGAGATAGGCCCATGACATTTAGCATGGAGAAGTAGGTTATTGGTATATTAAGCATCATTGAGCATATGCGCATTTTCAAGTTAATTCAGTATTGTTGTTCAGGAATCTGTGTAATTACCCACAGTCTGATATTATCATGGTCCCAGGCCATTGTTATGACGTATGCGCATTTTTAAGTTAATTCAGTATTGTTGTTCAGGAATCTGTGTAATTACCCACAGTCTAATATTATCATGGTCCCAGGCTATTGTTATGACGTATGCGTATTATCAAGTTAATTCAGTATTGTTGTTCAGGAATCTGTGTAATTACCCACAGTCTAATATTATCATGGTCCCAGGCCACTGTTATGACGTATGCGCATTATTAAGTTAATTCAGTATTGTTGTTCAGGAATCTGTGTAATTACCCACAGTCTAATATTATCATGGTCCCAGGCCATTGTTATGACGTATGCGTATTATCAAGTTAATTCAGTATTGTTGTTCAGGAATCTGTGTAATTACCCACAGTCTAATATTATCATGGTCCCAGGCCATTGTTATGACGTATGCGCATTATTAAGTTAATTCAGTATTGTTGTTCAGGAATCTGTGTAATTACCCACAGTCTAATATTATCATGGTCCCAGGCCATTGTTATGACGTATGCGTATTATCAAGTTAATTCAGTATTGTTGTTCAGGAATCTGTGTAATTACCCACAGTCTAATATTATCATGGTCACAGGCCATTGTTATGACGTATGCGTATTATTAAGTTAATTCCGTATTGTTGTTCAGGAGTCTGTGTAATTACCCACAGTCTAATATTATCATGGTCCCAGGCCATTGTTATGACGTATGCGTATTATCAAGTTAATTCAGTATTGTTGTTCAGGAATCTGTGTAATTACCCACAGTCTAATATTATCATGGTCCCAGGCCATTGTTATGACGTATGCGTATTATCAAGTTAATTCAGTATTGTTGTTCAGGAATCTGTGTAATTACCCACAGTCTAATATTATCATGGTCCCAGGCCACTGTTATGACGTATGCGTATTATCAAGTTAATTCAGTATTGTTGTTCAGGAATCTGTGTAATTACCCACAGTCTAATATTATCATGGTCCCAGGCCACTGTTATGACGTATGCGTATTATCAAGTTAATTCAGTATTGTTGTTCAGGAATCTGTGTAATTACCCACAGTCTAATATTATCATGGTCACAGGCCATTGTTATGACGTATGCGCATTATTAAGTTAATTCAGTATTGTTGTTCAGGAATCTGTGTAATTAACCACAGTCTAATATTATCATGGTCACAGGCCATTGTTATGACGTATGCGTATTATCAAGTTAATTCAGTATTGTTGTTCAGGAATCTGTGTAATTACCCACAGTCTAATATTATCATGGTCCCAGGCCATTGTTATGACGTATGCGTATTATCAAGTTAATTCAGTATTGTTGTTCAGGAATCTGTGTAATTACCCACAGTCTAATATTATCATGGTCCCAGGCCATTGTTATGACGTATGCGTATTATCAAGTTAATTCAGTATTGTTGTTCAGGAATCTGTGTAATTACCCACAGTCTAATATTATCATGGTCACAGGCCATTGTTATGACGTATGCGCATTATTAAGTTAATTCAGTATTGTTACTCAGGAGTCCGTGTAATATCAACCTGGACAGAGACTTTGGTTGTGGAATATTCTTAGCTTAATTGATGTCTACATTTACCTCTAGGTATTGAGGTGGATGAGGAGTCATTGTAGTATTATCTGTTACTGGTTGGTGGCCGCCTTATTGAGGAGGTTAAACTTCAATAAATGACGTTCTTACAAATATCGCCCTTATTGTAGTACCAGTAGTGTTTACCCAATTTCCCGACTAAGCTAATCCGGCCTTTTGTATGTCCCACAAGATCGTGTGGGTGGCGCCCGAACGGCTTTACAAATGGCGCCCGAACAGGGACTCTCGAGGTTTCGATTAGGGCGTTTTAGAGGGGTTTGGGGCTAATAATACCCGAGGTTTTGGTCAAAGGTAGCTCTTCTACCCTTCTGTGGGAATTCTGGTGTGGAGGACGTGTGTTAGTTCGATAGTGAGACGTATAGGTTTCAGGTGGTAACGATTAAGAGTTCGGGGAAATTGGTATCCGAAGATGGATGGAGACCAGGTAGTTCAGGATTCGGCTAAGGGTAGCCAAATGGGAACTGGAACCCAGGGAGAGACCTCCCAGCAAGTCTTGAACTTTGAAGAGGTAGATAGGCGTGATGGGGCGAGTGGGGGGGATAGTAGAGATGGTACCGTGGGGTGGGTGTATCGTCTTAGTAAAGACAAACTGATGGAGGAACTGGCGGCAAGGGAACTAGACCCCAGAGGTACAGTAGCAGTATTGAGGGAACGTATAGTACAGTTCATGCGTAACGAGTCCCGTGAAACACTTAAGCACAGAAGGGAGACCTATCCTGGCTTCACATCGCCAGACCCACTTGAGGCTCCACAGCGAGGCTTGGGTTTGACCCGTCATATTCCGTTAGATATTGTAAGGAAGTGGAATCTCAAGTTTGACGGGGAAACAAGTGTCGATTTCTTTTTGGAAAGAGCTGAAGAACTCCAATCGGGGTATAGATTATCCGATAGCGAGTTACTGTTGGCGTTGCCGGAGCTTTTGAAGAGTAAACCCCTGTTGTGGTACCGTAATAACAAGCTGGACTGGAACACGTGGGACCAATTTGTGAGGGACTTTAGGGCTAGATTTGTTCCTCCTGACTATGATGACCTGTTACTAGACGAAATTCGTAACCGAACTCAAGGGATGGAGGAATCAGTAGCCGACTTTGTCACGGCGTTGCGCACCCTCATGCGGAGACTAGTGGTGCCTATCTCGCCTAGCCTCCAACTTCGGCAGATTTATAAGAATTTACGTCCTGATGTGAAAAGCTATATTCGTCGGGATGACGTTAGGGACCTACGAGATATTAGTCGACTTGGTGCGCAGTATGAGCAGGTCTGCAGGGAGATGAGCTCGTTTCGCCCTCCTCCTAACATGGCACAATCATTGGTGCCTGAAACCGCTTACCAAGGTCGAGTAAAGGCCAGAGCCACTCTGCCAGTACACTCCTTAGATGCGGTTCGGCTGGGGGGAATAGGAGCCCGCGATAACGTCGGGGACCCAACGAGCGGTGGAGGGGGATGTTGGAACTGTGGAGGTCGAGGACATAGAGGAAGGGAATGTCAAGCAGTCCGGCGGGTATACTGCTTCCGATGTGGTACGCCTGGGGTTACGCTACGCACTTGCCCTACATGTAATCTGCCCCCGGGAAACGAACGCCAGGCCTAACACAAGGGGGTGCTAGGTCAAAAGGAAATAAATCCCCATCCACTGTAGGGTTAATCCGTACGCCCGATAGCCGGTGGTTCGTGGAGCTCCAAGTCTTGGGTAGGCCATTATATGGGTTGGTGGATTCGGGAGCGTACAAGTCGTATATAGGAGCGGCGGGAGTTGAGCTGCTCAGTAGTTTGGGACTGGTTGTGTCACGAAATCCTAGAAACAAGTCTACCGCCGTGCTGGCAAACGGTACCCAAGAAACCATTGCAGGGACTATGGAAGTGCCACTGGCACTAAAGAATAAATATATAGTAACGACCCTGAATGTCATGCCCAGGTTATCAGTTCCCCTGATCATAGGGAAAGACCTCCTGAATAAATTTGAGATGTTGATTGATACCGGAGGAGACGCTTGGTGTTTCAAATCGGATCCGGAAGTGAGATACCAGTTTGAAGGGTGCCATGTTAGTAGGAACGAAGTATGTGCGTTATCAGAGTTGGAGCCGGACCAGGATCAGGAGCTAATGAAGCTGGTGGAGGGCTATAAAGAGTTGTTCGCCAAGAGCACCGGCAAGACGACTTTAGTTGAGCATATTATCGATACGGGTACCACTATCCCAATAAAACAAAGATATTACCCCGTTTCCCCGGTAATACAAGCAGTAATTAACAAGGAGGTGGATGAGATGTTAGAAGCGGGAGTAATAAAGAAGTCCAACAGCCCCTGGTCGTCCCCCGTGGTGGTAGTGAAAAAGCCCACTGGAAAATTTCGCTTCTGTCTGGATTTTAGGAAACTTAACAATGTCTCTCGAAGGGACGCATACCCGCTACCGTATATGACAGCCATTTTGAAAAAATTAAGGAATGCCCGCTATTTATCAACCATTGACCTGCGGAATGCCTATTGGCAAATTGGGTTAAGGGAAGATAGTAAGGAAAAGACAGCATTCACAGTGCCGGGGAGAGGATTATTTCAATTTACAGTTATGCCGTATGGGTAACATGGTGCTCCTGCTACTTTCCAACGCCTATTGGATAGCATCATCGGACCCGAATTGGAACCTCACGCCTTTGCTTATCTGGACGATATAATCATCACATCCGCATCCTTCGAGGAACATCTGCGGTTATTAGGTAATGTTCTGGAACGACTGCTAAATGCGGGTCTGCAGCTGAATTGGGATAAGTGTAACTTTGGGAGGACTGAACTTCAGTACTTGGGCCACATAGTTGGAAGAGAGGGTCTGAAAGTGGATCCTGACAAGCTTCTACCGATTTTAGAGTATCCAGTACCGACCAACCTGAAGAAACTTCGGAGGTTCTTAGGGATGGCGTCCTGGTACCGCCGATTCGTACCAAACTTCTCAGGCATAGTGGAACCCCTGTCGTTATTAGTGAGAAAGAACCAACATTGGCGATGGAGATCAGCTCAACAGGAGTCCTTCGAGGCATTGAAAACTTACCTGACCAAATCGCCTGTATTGGCCTGTCCTGATTTTAGTGTTCCCTTCACCGTACAGACAGACGCTTCTTTTTCAGGCGTGGGGGCAGTGTTGACACAAATAACAGATGAAGGGGAGCGGGTAGTAGCGTATGCCAGCAGATCATTGACGATAGCGGAACGGAAATTCAGCGTTACCGAGAAAGAATTTCTAGCGGTTTTATTTGCCGTCCGAAAGTTTAGACCCTATTTGGAAGGGTACCACTTCACCGTTATTACTGACCACCACTCGCTTAAATGGATCAACAATTTAAGTAACCCCTCCGGTCGATTAGCTCGTTGGTCTCTGGAGTTGCAATCGTATAGCTTTGATGTAATTCATCGAAAGGGCGCGTTACACCATGTACCGGATGCGTTGTCCAGAATCCATGAGGACGAGCAAGCGGTGAACACCATTGCCTACACAGAACCGGTAAAAGATAATTGGTTCCAAGAGAAAATGAGTAGAGTACTCAAATTTCCGGACAAATATCCTGATTGGAAGGTAGCCGAGGGTAAGCTATATAGGCACAAATGGGACCAACTTAGTGTAGTGGTAGAAGGACACCTCGACCCATGGAAATTATGTGTCCCGGTTGGAGATAGGGTGGACATATTGAAGGAGAACCATGATCGAACAGTGGCGGGACACATGGGAATTCAGAAAACTTATCATAGAATAAGTCAACACTATTTTTGGCCAAGCTTATTCATAGACGTGGCTAACTACGTCCGGAAGTGCTCTGTATGTCAACGTTACAAGACAGAGCAAAGGAAGCCAGCAGGGTTCATGGGAACCCGCATAGTCGAACAACCGTGGACAGTAGTTGCTTCTGACCTAATTGGCCCCCTTCCTAGATCTTCGGCGGGATACACCTATCTAGTGATGTTTTCGGATTTGTTCACCAAATGGGTAGAGTGTTGGCCGCTACGAGTAGCCACGGCTGAAAAAGTAGCGGAAGCTTTTCAACGACTTGTAGTTTTGAGGTGGGGATCACCCAAGTTCTTAGTGTGTGATAATGGTACCCCGTACGTCAACAAGCTCATGAATACTCTTGCCGTGGAAATGGACATGAAGTTCTCCCGGACACCACCCTACCTCCCGCAAGCTAATCCAGTAGAACGCGTGAACCGCGTGATGAAGACTATGATATCTTGTTATGTCGGGGAGGCTCATAAATCCTGGGATAAGCATCTTAGTGAGTTTACATTCGCCATGAATACTGCCAAACATTCCTCTGCCGGATTCACGCCCGCTTTCCTCAATCTGGGCAGAGAACTAGATGCATCTGGGACTAGACATTTGAAGGGCCGTGACGCCCAGGAAGTGATCCACAGTAATCGACAAGCGCATGTACAGAATATGAGAAAGTTACCCGACCTACAAGTCTTAGTGGAACAGAATCTGAGAAAGGCCTACGAAAAGCAGAGCTATCATTATAATTTAAGGCACCGAGAACTAAGGTTTAGCATAGGAGATAAGGTAGTTAAGAAAAATTTTGCTCTGTCCGCCGCGGCGAAGGACTTTGCGGCCAAATTAGCCCCGAAATATGTAGGACCCTTCACCGTAGATAGGATAATTTCACCATATATTTATGAGCTTACAGATGGAACCGGGAAATCAGCAGGGAGACACCACATCCAGAATTTGAAGAAGTGGGTAGAATAATTTCGTTTGGGGAAGGAAGGGGAGAGTTGTAACGTTGAGCTACTAGTTGAACAACACAGACATTTCCTATCCTTGATAACCCCTTCTTAGATAACCGTGGCCCTCTGATTTCGTCCGCTGTGATCGGCCCCTCAGCAAGAAGAAACATAACCTATCTATTTCCCAAGGGTGGCGGTACATACACGGTGATACTCGGATAGGCGTGGTTAATGTTATTGTTGCTTTAACATGCATGACTGTTTTTCTGTGAGCCATTTTAAGAGTTGCAGGCAAATATCTGCGAGTGATGTGTATGGCGAAGGCCAAGGGAGGAGGCCGCATACCACCCGCATTCAAACCCCGAAGACAACCACTGGTGGCGGACCCGGGACCCCTGCAGCTGGACTGACGAGCGTCAACAGAGTCCACGGAGGAAGAGCGAAGAGCCAGAGCGAAGAGCGAAGAGAGGAAAGAGGGGAGACGAGCGGGGTTAAACTAGAGATGGTGTGTGTTTTTGTGAGAGAAGACAGAGTGTGACGAGCCGTGATCGCGGAAGGATGGGACAGAACGAGGTACTGTAATTAGGAAAATAGTTGGCTAGGGTGAATCCAAATGGACTTGAGATAGGCCCATGACATTTAGCATGGAGAAGTAGGTTATTGGTATATTAAGCATTATTGAGCATATGCGCATTTCAAGTTAATTCAGTATTGTTGTTAAGGAATCTGTGTAATTACCCACAGTCTGATATTATCATGGTCCCAGGCCATTGTTATGACGTATGCGCATTTTTAAGTTAATTCAGTATTGTTGTTCAGGAATCTGTGTAATTACCCACAGTCTAATATTATCATGGTCACAGGCCATTGTTATGACGTATGCGTATTATCAAGTTAATTCAGTATTGTTGTTCAGGAATCTGTGTAATTACCCACAGTCTAATATCATCATGGTCCCAGGCCATTGTTATGACGTATGCGTATTATTAAGTTAATTCAGTATTGTTGTTCAGGAATCTGTGTAATTACCCACAGTCTAATATTATCATGGTCCCAGGCCATTGTTATGACGTATGCGCATTATTAAGTTAATTCAGTATTGTTGTTCAGGAATCTGTGTAATTACCCACAGTCTAATATTGAATGAATGAATATTAGGGTTTTGAGGCGCATCGACAGCGAGGTCATTTAGCGCCTGTCAAAATAAGTTGCAACAAAAGGTGAAAAGTGTGATATAAATGTGGAAGTGAAATTTAGATGATATAAATGTGGAAGTGAAATTTAGATAAGAGAACATCAATATATATTAAACTGAGACTAAACTATGTCTAAAGTGTCTAAAGACGTTATACACTAATTTGTTAAAACCGAACATGTGTGTGCTGTAAAGGGTCACACCCATGGGACTAGAATGAGAACGATTTATTACTTGTTCTCAGTTCAAACTCCCCCTCAAATAGGAGTGGAGGAACGACAAACCATAATATATAAATATATATATGTTGGAATATGGTTTGAATTAAAATATTCCTGACGTCTATCCCAAGAGATCGGCATCAAGAATAAGTATCAAATGTCAAAAAGCAGTATACTGGTCAAAGATGATTGCACAAACAACGTCATCTTGAACGGACATGGAAATGTCCTAATTCGGGCAGTTTGAAAAATGATACTGGTAACAAGACGACTTTATCGTCTAACGAAGATCCACGAGCATGTCAAATGAGATCCAATAGCTTCGATAATCTTAAGAAGCTGAATATGGTATCTATCGATTTTGAATTATTCCCTAAAATCTTTGACATTGTGTCTTCCATACGAAGCTGTCTCCTCAGAGCAGTATATTTCTGACACTCGAGTAATATGTGTCGAACAGTTAAAATCTCGTTACAAATCTCACATCTGGGGACGATTTAATCGGGAGTGAAGAGATAGGAATGGGTTAAAAGTGTGTGTCCCACTCGCAGACGAGTGAGAACCACTTCCTCCCTCCGTGAACCTCGGATTGAAGATTCCCAAGCACTAACAGTTGGCTTGATTTCTTTCAGCTTGTTATTGGTCTCCCTGTCCCACTCTTTTTGGAAACGAGATTTGAAAAGTAGTTTGAAATACGCCTTGAAATCATTGAAAGGTACTCTCGGGTTATCAATATATTCTTTCTCCGTCGCTTCTTTGGCAGCCGTGTCCGCCAACTCATTACCACCAATCCCCACGTGTCCAGGTACCCAGCAAAACACTACACTGACATCCTGCGAGGCAAGGGCGGTCAGGAGTGTCTGCACTTTCTGGACCAGATGGTGAGTTGGAAAGATCTGAGTAAGGGCTTGGAGTGCACTCAAAGAATCAGAACAGATCAGGAAGCTCTTCTCAGATCGTTGTTGAATGTGCTGTAGAGAGGTGACAATTGCAAACAACTCGGCTGTATATACGCTACTCATCGAACCTAATCTAAAACTAACAGTGGAGGATTCGCTAACGAATGCGCAGCCAACTTTGCCGTTCAGTTTTCATCCGTCCGTGTAGTATTTAATATGTCCGGGGTAGTGTGTGCAGAGCTCTAGGTATTTTTGCTTATACTCTTCTGCACTCGTGGTTGCCTTCGTGCTTGATGACAAGTTCATCAAGCACTCCGGACGTGGAGCCAACCAAGGGGCGGTATCACTAAATTGAATTGGATAGACTCGAGGGTATACAAATGACTCTTCGACCAAAATATGATTCAAACGAATCCCAGTTGGTATGGTGGCGAATGGTTTCGATTCATAGAGAGCATGAAATCTAGGGTTGATAACTGATTGGTAGGTAGGATGATGCTTACTGCTGAATAGCTTCGAAGCGTATGAGCAAAGGAGATATGCACGTCGACTCTTCAACGAGGGCTCACCAGCCTCACAATACAGGCTTTCCACCCGACTGGTACGGAGTGCTCCTATGGCCAGTCGGATGCCCGTGTTGTGCACTGTATTGAGTGGCTTCACGTAGCTCTCTCGGGCCGAGTCGTACACAACACTACCATAATCCAATTTGGAACGTATTAATGCTCGGTAAAGCCGTAACATCGTGGTGCGATCTGCTCCCCATTTGGTACCACTAAGATAACGGAGAAGGTTGAGTGATTTGAAGCACTTGAGTCCGAGTTGCGAAATGTGAGATTTCCAGTTCAACTTCACGTCAAACGTCAGCCCTAGGAACTTTGTCGATACTGCGAATGGGAGAAGTTCTCTACGAAGATATATATCTGGGTCAGGATGCAGACCTCTCAGACGAGAGAAACGCATGCACGTTGATTTTGATGTAGAAAACCTGAACCCAGTTTCATCTTCCCATGCTTCCAGTTTCTTAATTGCAAGTTGGATTTGGCGAGAGGCCGTTGCACTTCTCGCTGACTTACTGAATATAGCCAAGTCGTCAACAAATAAGGAACAAGTGATAGAAGGTGGAACGCTTCTAACAATACCATTTATTGCGATGGCGAACAAAGTAACACTGAGGACAGAACCCTGTGGTACACCGTTCTCTTGGGTGAAGTCATCCGACAAAACATTACCAACTCGTACCTTAAAACGTCGGTTGGTCATGAAATTACAGACAAAATTAGGAAGATGGCCTCTGAAACCCCATTGTGATAAGGTTTTCAATATGTTGAAGCGCCAGGTGGTATCGAATGCCTTCTCAAGGTCGAAAAATACAGCTATCACTTCTTGCTTCGTAAGAAAAGCTTCTTGTATAAAGCTTTCCATACGAATAAGATGATCCAAGGTATTTCTATTTTTTCTGAATCCAGACTGTACTGTGCAAAGGAGGTTTCTCCGTTCCAACCACCAAACGAGGCGGTTGTTTAACATCCTTTCCATCACTTTACACAGACAGCTGGTCAGAGATATAGGTCTATAGCTTGATGGTGAATGCTTATCCTTAGATGGTTTCAAGATCGGTACCTGGATAGCTTGTCTCCAAGAATCAGGGAAAGTATCAGTCGAATAGATATGGATGAACAGATAGAGAAGATCAGTCAAAGCGTCAGCTGGCAGGTGTTTCAAGAACTGATTGTGTATTCCATCAATCCCTGGTGCTGTGTCTCGTGCGCACGTTATCGCGTTCTCCAACTCCCATACACTAAACGGCACGTTATACACCTCGTTGTTCGCAGAAGAGAAATCTAATCTTCTACATTCTGCAGCACGTTTGTGTATTTGGAACGATGCCGAGTAGTGGTGAGAGCTAGAGACGTCCGAGAAATAGGACCCGATAACATTAGCTATTTCCTGTGGCTCGGTAATCAGACGACCATCCTTGTTCAACCCAGATATACAAGATGATTTGAATTTGCCGTCTATCTTCCTCACTCTATTCCACACCTTGGTGAGGGGTGTGTGAGCATTAATGGATGAGATGTAAGAATTCCATGAGGCTTTTTTCGAAGTCTTAATGATGAAACGAGCCCTTGCTCGGAGTTTCCGGAATGCCATAAGGTTGATATTGGTTGGGTATTTCCGGAAAATTCGAAGGGCTTGTTTCCTCTTACGGATCGCCACCTTACATTCCTCGTTCCACCAGGGAACAGGTATGTGGCGTTGGTTGGTCGACGTAAGAGGAGTGCTCTCTCTCGCGGCGGCAATAATCACCTCTGTCACATGCTCAGTCCTACTATCAGTATCATGTATGTTATTCGAGTTCTTCAAATCAACACGCTTTGTGAAGAGGCTCCAGTTCGCGCGGCGCAAGTTCCACTGCGCACACCGCAAGGGCCGTTGATGAGAATCTACTCTCAAGATGAGTGGGTAGTGGTCGCTACCACACAGATCTGAGTGAACCGTGAAATTGAAAAGAGGTGCGACAGATGGGGTGCAGACACAAAGATCGATCGCTGAAAACATGCCGTTGAAAGCATTAAACCTTGTTTTCTCTCCACTGTTGAGAATAATCAAGTCGTTGTCGTTGAAAAATTGCTCAAAAAGGCGTCCTCTGCCGTTACTATCCACCATTGTGTCACCCCACAAGTTATTGTGGGCATTTAGGTCACCTAGAATAACATAGGGACGTGGAAGCTGTGACACAAGGTTATCCAGATTTATTCTAGTAACTGGAGCCCATTCAGGTAAGTAAATATTACAGAAGGTAACAGGCTGAGGAAGAGCAATTCTGACTGCCACTGCCTGTAGTGGTGTTGTTAGCGGCAGTGGACTTACGTGACAGCTGTCGTGGACAGCTGTGGCTACTCCCCCATGGGCTCTGTTACCTGTCAAGTCATCGAAACGATAGAAACTATAATTACGTATCAATGGAGAGTCACAAGGTTTGAAGTGCGTTTCTTGAAAAAAGAAACATATCGGTTTAATGTTTGATGTCAATAGCTTGATTTCTTCTCTGTGCCTGTTGAAACCATTGCAGTTCCATTGTATTAGAGCCATTTTGAAGATGATGTTCTTGTTTACTTTAAATGTAGATAGAGTTACCTAAGACCAGCTTAGGTTACTACAGATTTCAAGTTCTTTTTAGATAAAAGGATTTCCCCTCAGAGGATTTTGCGGGAATGCCGAGCTCTGCGGCTACATCCTTTCTTGCTCCTTGGGTACTTCCTCTGTTCCTTCGTTTTTGTTTGGGGGGTGTGAATCCCCGGGTGTCGGGCACAGCACCCGACGCCGGTCGCTCAGTGATGTCGGATGAAGCGCCCGACACAGGAGATTCATCTTCATCCTCACTTCCTGTCACCATTATTTCCTCTACGGTTTCAGCCTCAGCTTCCGGAGTGAATGTACCTTTCAATAGTTTCACCAGATCATGTACCTCGTTCTGTAACTTGTCAATTTTGAGGTTTTGTGACGATACTAACTCTTCCATTCTCTTCTGCTGTTCGATCAGTTTCTTGTTTTCAGCCTTCAAAGTGAGTATTTCCTGCGATTCCTGGGACGTTGTTTTATTAGCTGCGGCTTTGGCAAAAGAAGATGGAAGGGCAGAGATAGGAAAGAGATTTCTATATTTCTGTCGAGCATCTTGATAAGTCATTTTATCGACAGTTTTGAACTCACTGATCTTCCTCTCTTCTAACCACTTACTGCAGGCCTTTGAAGACGCCGCATGTCCACCGTTGCAATTGATGCAACGAGGGCCGGACATGCAAGGCGTTTCGTCGTGCTTCTCAAGGCCGCAGTTCGGGCAGATAGGTTTAGATTTGCAGAAAGCTTGGCCATGTCCAAAGCGTTGACAGATGAAACATCGAGTTGGATTTGGAATGTACGGTCTAACAAGTATACTGTTGTAGCCAGCTATCAATTTTGTTGGAACGGTACCGGTAGAAAAAGTCAAAATAAGTGTGGCTGTGGGTACATCCTTTCCATCAACTCGTCGGGTAATACGGTAAACATCCGTAACATTTTGACCAGCGAGTTCAGATTTAATCTCTTCAACGTCACAGCATAAAAGGTCATTGCAAGTAATCACTCCCTTAGAAGAATTAAGGAAGGGATGAGGACTGACTAGGATGGGGAATAAATTTGCAAAGCTGGTGGTCTTCAAAAGCAGTTGTGATTGAATATCGCTGTCTGTTTCTACAAGCAGGAGAGTTCTATTCCTAACTTTCGTGACTTTGCGAACAGTACCAGCAAGACCTCGAATAGCTTTCTCGATAGCAAAAGGTGACACGTCATGGAAGGTTTTACCATCGGAACGTTCTATTTGCAAAAATCTAGGACTAGCTGGTTTGCTTGATTCTAGATTCTGAAGAACTTGTTCTTTCGTACATGTATAATCTCTAAGAGATCGAATTCTTTTTTTGGGGGGGGGAATTGAGGGGAAATTAAGTGTATTCATATTTGGACCCACGAGTAGCTAGGGAAATAAATGTCCGCTCCCACAGAGCCCCGCTTGTGGGAGTAAGGCTAGAGTAAAACTGAAGTTCACCATGTGTCCAGAGTTTATCGTTTGGAACTACTTTATCCCGTAGTCATTCAGCCCTTTAGCACGATTAATTACACCATTGGCTTGGGTTCATATCCTTGTTCACAGCGAGATCGTCAATATTGTCGTGGGTGTGAGTGGTCACGAGGAGTCGGCACGAAGATAAGAATGAAGACAAGTCTTCTAATATTATCATGGTCCCAGGCCATTGTTATGACGTATGCGTATTATTAAGGTAATTCAGTATTGTTGTTCAGGAATCTGTGTAATTACCCACAGTCTAATATTATCATGGTCCCAGGCCATTGTTATGACGTATGCGCATTATTAAGTTAATTCAGTATTGTTGTTCAGGAATCTGTGTAATTACCCACAGTCTAATATTATCATGGTCCCAGGCCATTGTTATGACGTATGCGCATTATCAAGTTAATTCAGTATTGTTGTTCAGGAATCTGTGTAATTACCCACAGTCTAATATTATCATGGTCCCAGGCCATTGTTATGACGTATGCGTATTATTAAGTTAATTCAGTATTGTTGTTGTTCAGGAATCTGTGTAATTACCCACAGTCTAATATTATCATGATCACAGGCTTTTGTTATGACGTATGCGTATTATTAAGTTAATTCAGTATTGTTGTTCAGGAATCTGTGTAATTACCCACAGTCTAATATTATCATGGTCACAGGCTATGGTTATAGCATATGCGCATTATTAAGTTAATTCAGTATTGTTACTCAGGAGTCCGTGTAATATCAACCTGGACAGAGACTTTGGTTGTGGAATATTCTTAGCTTAATTGATGTCTACATTTACCTCTAGGTATTGAGGTGGATGAGGAGTCATTGTAGTATTATTTGTTACTGGTTGGTGGCCGCCTTATTGAGGAGGTTAAACTTCAATAAATGACGTTCTTACAAATATCGCCCTTATTGTAGTACCAGTAGTGTTTACCCAATTTCCCGACTAAGCTAATCCGGCCTTTTGTATGTCCCACAAGATCGTGTGGGTGGCGCCCGAACGGCTTTACAAATGGCGCCCGAACGGCTTTACACTATTAATAAAACAAGTGATGACAGCATTTCAAGAGTGAAGTCTTACATCAACTCTTTTCCAAAGATGGCTAGTCACTATTGCAGGAAGAACAATATTCAAGGCTACTTGGCACCTAATCTAAATATCAATAAAATGTACTTGGCATTTGAAGATGTTTGCCTTCAATACGAGAAACCTATTGTTAGTATCTCTATAGACACCAAGATATTCAAAGAACATTTCAATCTGTACTTTCGCAACTTGTGAAAAGTTTAAAATCATGACTGCAAGGGATGAAGAAAAATACCAAGAGGAGTATGATTTACACTTGAAAAACAAGATGGTCGTGTATTGTTGGAGGCGCAGGTTTGTGTCGCGAAGCCAACCCTGAATGTTTGTGTATCGGTAAACAAAGCTCTTCTGCATACAAAAGCGTGGTTATGAACAAAGATCTGTTTTTCGAACCATATCATATTCACGGTCTTCTGGCAGCGCATGAATGAAAGAGAGGATTTACAGGTACAAATGAAAGTCGTGGATGAGTCCGATTGAGATCTTGAGATACCTGTCAACACATGTTCAGGTGGCCTAGATTCAACTTGACCAAAGAACGTGACAGCTCGCTGGGCCAATCCCACTTTCTAGGCAATGAACAGCTAGCTGCTGACACAATTCCAGACATGAATATTGACTTTGTGCTCAATATATCTAATTAACCAAATTGAAATTTTTACAACACGTCATAAATATATTCTCACACAGTTTGTGTGATCATGAATGTTCCGAATGCAATAATAAATTATCAATTGCAAATTTAACAAATATCTCCACATCTCTACTGTGTTATTCACTGCATTTTTTGACCTTCTGGTGCTGCTACCTAGCGGTGATTTCAAATCTATTCGAAATGAAGATTTATGGCGATTGGACAGGCTGTGTGTGTAAATCTAGGAGGTTGTGCAATACACTGAAGAGACGAAATGCAATCGTGTGGCACTAATTCGTGATAGTACGTCGTATATGAACCATGTTGTAACTGATGATAATTTAGACGAAGTGATTACTTTAGAACAATTTGAAGATGGCTGCCTGTGTGGGTCGGCTCCGTGAATTAATCTGTTCAATTGAGTTTATTCCATATTTCGCGGTGCCGGGAAATGTAAAAGTGCGTCAAGTGACTGAGTAAGTATCCACATAAAGTTTCTTTAATTTACTGCTAGATTTACTAAAGTTACTGCTACGATTGAGCATCTATACAAATACTCGGCATCGTGCCATTCAAATGCCAACTTCTCTGAAGCTAACCCCACCATCAACTTCATGAAGATCATGTATACGTTCTTCTCGGTACATTTTTTTTTTTTTTTTTTTTTATTGAACAAAATGACATAGACACACATATAAATAAATGAACAGTCACGTGATGTCCACAAAGCCCCAGAGAGCTTGACTGTGGATTATATACAGGAAAATAATAGAAAGATAATTGTGTAATGCAATGGTTAAAAGTGAAAGAAACATTACAAGGTCGAACAAATACAAACTAAATCAAATATGTTAGAGAATGAACAAGAGGGAGTTGAACAGGGAAAGTGAATAATAAATATAATAAACAATGAGTGGAAAATTCGAAATAATGCGAACACTATGGAAGGCCTACCACACATTTACAGTCGAGCTGAGTAACCACTTCTTAATTTCTAATTTAATTGTCTTATATTTGTCCGTATTTCTTAAATTTACTGGCATTCCATTGAATATAACCGGTACAGTATATTCAAGTCGTCTTTGTCCATATTTATTATTGTAATCGGGAATTTTGAAGTTGTTTAGGAGTCTTAATCTGGTATTTAAAGGGTGATCATTTATAATTTTGAACCTGTCATCAAAATAGAACTTCAAGATGAATTTATATTCAAATAATTTATCAACAGGTAAAACATTGCAGTATTCATAAATTGAATTTATATTATCCTTATTGATTATCTTGAATTGAGTAGGAGTTATGATTTTTAAAATTTTACTTTGAAGTGAACAGATTTGGTGTAAATGAGTGTCAGTCGCATTTCCCCATGCTAACAATCCATAAGAAATAATGGATTCCACCAATGCTATGTAAACAGTGCGCAATAAAGTGAAAGGTAGAATGTTTTTAAGAATGATGTTAGTAATCGTGTCCTGGATCCGGACAAAGCACCATTCACGTCGTTGAATGATGAGAGGCTTCAATGGTTGAGTCAAGACTTCCCAAAGTATATTAATGGGTTGTGAACCTACTCAAAACTTGCAAACCTCACAGGGCTATCAGAGGAAATCTAGTCTTCACAGCTAGATCCACTGCTGGATGTATTCAGTACCTGCTCGACAGTGGCTTCTACTTTGTCCTCACACGGAGTTTCTCTAGCGATGCTGTAGAGGCTATATTCAGCGCTTTGAGGATCAATGCAGGCTGTAATGATACAACAGATGCTGTTACTGGACACAATGCTATCAGGATGCTTCTAAAATCCGGAGTGATAATAGCAAGCGAATCGGCCAATATGGCTAGCCTACCTTACATCATAGATACCGGTACCAATGTAGATGTAGGCAGCAATCTCGAGCATCAACAGTCTGCATTAACGGAGATGGTCACATCAGATTGGCTGACGGCAGAAACTGTTGATGACGTTGAAGCCACCACTTCTCAGTCAGAAATCGATACAGAGTTCAATGACATAGAACTCATTGCTGGACTCAAATTAACAACGCATGGTAAATTCTGCCTCAGAAGTATTGAAACACCTGGAGGAATGCACCACAAATATACTCTAGCAGCGGCTAGAGCCATTAGCGCATGGCTAGTGGCGGCATTTGTTGGTGGCTACATCGTGAGAGTAGTAGAGGAGAAAATCAAGTGTGTGAAATCTGTACTCGAGCCTCATCAGGCATTAAAGCTGCGAGTGCTCGAATGAACCTGATAACGACACAGGACCGGGGTGGCCTTCGTTATCCGAACCCTACATTTGTAGAACTTCTCCGTCGGATCAAAGCATTCGTAATCGAAACTGTGCCTGAAATGAAGAAATCTATTATTAAAAACATTATCACTTTTTCTGACACCAGCTGTGGAGAAGTCAAGAATATTCCTCTGTTCACCAGAACATAACAAAATTTTAGCTTCATTGATAATACAAAAGTATGTATCGCCATTTCTCTCAAACATTGGCCAAAAAGACAGCGATGAGGTGTTTCACTTCCAATTTAATTCAAAGCCATTATCTAGGAAAGCACAGAAATGGTGAATTGAGCGCGTGCCAACTCAACGCCACTGGAGCTGAATATGCCGGTTAGACTGATCTTCCCAATAGTTATCGATGCATTTGCTAATAAACAGTAAGCCTATACATACATGTTTATTGTTTAGAATTATATTAGTATTAAGCCTAAGCTAGGCCTACAGCGGTACGGTACTAAAGTGAATACCGGTAGTATTTTTAACCCCAAAATTAAAAATGGTATTCAGGACTATAGTAAAACACTGATTTCTTTGACAGGCTACAGCTAGACCTATCATCAAATAGTACGGTCTGTGGGTACTGTAATTGAAATGTGATGTAAGACAATACATTCCAACTCAACTATGATTTGACAAACAATGAAGAGGGCCTAGATTCAATTTGACCAAAGAACGTGACAGCTCGCTGGGCCAATCCCACTTTCTAGGCAATGAACAGCTAGCTGCTGACACAATTCCAGACATGCATATTGACTTTGTGCTCAATATATCTAATTAACCGAATTGAAATTTTTACAACATGTCATAAACACATTCTCACACAGTTTGTGTGATCATGAGAGTTCCGAATGCAATAATAAATTAATAATTGCAAGTTTAACAAATATCTCCACATCTCTACTGTGTTATTTACTGCATTTTTTGACCTTCAGGTGCTGCTACCTAGCGGTGATTTCAAATCTATTCGAAATGAAGATTTATGGCGATTGGACAGGCTGTGTGTGTAAATCTAGGAGGTTGTGCAATACACTGAAGAGACGAAATGCAATCGTGTGGCACTAATTCGTGATAGTACGTCGTATATGTACCATGTTGTAACTGATAATAATTTAGACGAAGTGATTAATTTAGAACAATTTGAAGATGGCTGCCTGTGTGGGTCGGCTGTGAAGTCGCTCCGTGAATTAATCTGTTCAATTGAGTTTATTCCATATTTCGCGGTGCCGGGAAATGTAAAAGTGCGTCAAGTGACTAAGTAAGTGTACACATGAAGTTTCTTTAATTTCCGAACATTTTCTGTGAAGATTCCGAGTGTTTTGCGGGATCGCTGTAACTAGGCCCACCCCGGTGTACGTGACACCCCAATTCTACTCTTCTTGATCTTCTTGACTTGAGAAGACCCTTTGTTCCATCTCCACAAGTTGCGGGGATCCATCCGCTCGTTTCGATGGCAGCACCGTTGAAGTCGGCCAATCTTCAAGGTAGAAAATGGTGTTTTCAAGTTTGGCCTATCTCTTCTGCCGTGGCCAGCCAGCTGATCAATATTCGTCACGCGCCACCTGTTTGATTTGTCCCCCATTCATCAAATCAAGGTTGATGGTTCAAGGCTCATGGTTAGCACGCCATACGTGATCGTGATGGCGGCCTGTCAAGTCGCCAGTGGATACCAAGCGACCCCTGATCTGCTCAGTGAGTGCATTGCATACACGGCCAAATGCAGGACGCGAAGGAAAGCTGCAATAACATGATTGGGACTCGTGTACCGAAAACAGTGTTCGTTGAACTAACTGCATTGAAGTTCGGCGTTCAATGACGGCAACATCGGAAGGTGCCGAGTCTTGTCGGAGATGGGTAGCAGCCTGGTCTGGTTCACTTATGCTGAGGACGCTACCATTGTTGGGTCGAGAACGTATTCGTAGCTCCGAATTGAATTGAATTGAATATTGGGGTTTTAAGGCGCATCGACAGCGAGGTCATTTAGCGCCTGTCGAAATAAGTTGCTGAACAAGAAGGTAAGTACTGTGATATAAAGGTGCAAGTGAAATTTAGATGAGAACACCATGTGGAACTAAGACTAAACTAATATTAAAGACGTTATACACTAATTTGTTAAAACCGAACATGTGTGTGCTGTAAAGCGTCACACCCATGGGACTAGGATGAGAACGTTTTACTACTTGTTCTCAGTTCAAACTCACGCTCAATTAGGAGTGGAGGAACGACAAACCATAATATTGAAACATGGTTTGATTCAAAATATTCCTGATGTCTATCACAAGAGATCGACATCAAGAATCAGTATCGAATGTCGAATGACAATATACTGGAAAATTATGATTGCATCAACAACGGAGACCCCTCTCCGAAAAGTCGTCGACTGAGTACGAGATGAAAGCACGACAAGTGAGACGAACAGAAGATAATGAGGCCGACCCAGGATGTGGCGCTGGAATTGCTAAGGTAATCCCAATTCTAATTGTATAGCTTGTTGAATTTACAAGGTCGATATTCAACTTGGATTACCTGAATTGTAATCCTGGATAATTGGATAATTGTAATCCTGGATTGAATGCATTTATACATTCAATGTACCTTTTCTCAGGACTGGCTGGATAGAATAGTCTGACATTTTCAGTGTTTTCAAAATCAAGTTTTACAAAAACGCGGCGCAAAAAAAAAAAGATTTTTGGGGGGAATATTAATTCAATTCGTTCGTATTCAAAAATGAAAGTTTTTTTGGAGCCAATCTCCAAACTTTTTATATTTTACCATTTTTAGAAATATATTTGTTTTTACGCTGCGTTTGTTTGAAACAGTCACACCAATAACAGTAATGCATATTATTGCCTTTTCTTTCGGAAAGGTACATCAAAGTTGTTCAATTTAACATGGCTAGTATGGGCGCGTCCGGGTGCCCTTAAGAGCTCTTAGTGATTTAGAAATATTAGATTATATATTTTTTTACATCAAAGCGGCTGATCTGATTCGACTGAGAGTTTGGAATAATGTGTATGATTATTATATTGAAATTCCCTGAGAATTTGGATTCTCTCGAAGGAAATATTTTTCAAGAATGTTTCCTCTGTGTTATTCTCACGGGATTTTTGAAAACTTTGAAAAGAGTTTTCTCCGAAGTGGTTCGACCGATTACGCCTCAAACTATACAGTACCGCATGAAATAAGTACACTTATGTTCGCCAATTTTCAACTGATTTTGGATTTTCGTTTGACCTGTGGAGCGCAAACAAAAAAGAGAGAATTTTTCGAGTATGTTGAAATTGAGTCTTCGCTTCGCTCATCCAATAAACTGTGCACATTCGTATTTAATATCCCATATCTGATTTCAAATATGGCTCTTGAAAGCACAGAGGACATCACAACAGTGATATCTCCAAAGAGTAATGCTAATGTCACGGAGTTCACCTCATCCATCGATATTACACTAGTTCCAGGAATGAACGCAACATCTCATAGTAAATGGTTTGTGACGACAGACGACGAACAACAATATCTGAAAGAGCGCCAAGAAATGGAGAATACCAAACACATGGACCAGAAGCTGCTAGAACTTCGCAAAGCGCAAGTACTTGAAGATACGAAGCGAAAACGTAAGAGATCCGATCCCGAATTAAACGCCATACCACTAGAAACAGGTTTAGTGTGCTGAGCGAATCAAACGATGAAGAAGACCCTAAACAGTTATGTCTTGTCACGAGTAATCAAATCTACGTAACACAACAGAATCCCAGGAATATATATATATATATATATATATATATATATATATATATATATATATATATATATATATATATATATAAAAAATGAAAAAAAAAATGTGGCTATCATTGTTGCAGAGGAAAAAGAAAAATCAATGGAGGAGTTAGCAGACAAGTTAGTGGAAGATTTCGATGGCAACAAGAAATTGATTTATGGTCTGATCAAGGGGAAAAGGGGTATGAGAGAAGATGTAAAGAGTATGAAAAATAACAACGATGAACTGATATGTGATGTTGGGGAGATAAACAAGATGTGGAGAGAGTATTTTGAAAACCTTTTGAATGTGAAAAATGATTTAAATACATCGAATGAGGAAGGAGAACTGCATAGTGCGGGGGCTATGATGGACAGTAACATGGAGGAAGATCTCAGTGATGCAGAGATAACAAAAGCTATGCGAGAGATGAAGAATGGTCGTGCACCCGGCATCGATGAGGTTACCATTGAAATGGTAAAAGCGTCAGGGGATTGTGGTAGGAGATGGCTTGGTAGAGTAATCAAAGCGACGTGGGAACAGAAGAAGGTTCCAGGAGATTGGGAAAAAGGGATAATTGTCCCCCTTTTCAAGAAAGGAGATCGTAGGAAGTGTGGTAATTATAGAGGAGTGACGTTACTCTGCCAGTGTGCGAAGTTGTTTGAGAAGATTGTGGAGTGGAGATTGAAGAATTACGTGGAAGAGAGATTGCGGAAAGAACAGTATGGATTTAGAAGAGGACGTTCGACAATGGACGCAATTTTCACCATGCGTCAGTTGATGGAGCAGCAGTGGGAGAGAGGTCAGGTGATGCATATGGCTTTCTTGGACTTGGAGAAGGCATATGATAGGTTGCCAAGAGAAAAAGTGTGGGAGTGTTTGGTAAAGAGAGGAATAGGCAAGGAGTTGGTTGAGCGAATAAAAAGTATGTACCGGAATAGTGTGAGTTGCGTGCAGTCGGGGGTGGGGAGATCGGAATGGTTTGAAATAAGTGAAGGGCTACGACAAGGCAGTGTATTGTCACCGATGCTGTTCGTCATAGTGATGGACGAGCTGCTGAAAAAAGTGGAGCCTAATGGGACTGGTGATACTTGTACTTTGATTTATGCGGATGATGTGGTGGTTCGGGGAGAAAAGAGAGAGGAAGTGCAGTGCAAGATTGATAAGTGGAGTGAAGAGACGGAAAGGATGGGTTTGAAGATTAGTGAAGAGAAGAGTGAAGCAATGACAATGGAAAGGAAGAAGAATAGACACGGTAATGCTCGGATAAAGCTTAGAGACGGATGGTTGAAAGAGGTGGAAGAGTTCAAGTACCTCGGAAGCCTACTTACCAATAAGGCCAAAGTAGATAGAGAAGTGCAGGAAAGGAGAAAGACAGCAGAGTCATTTTATCAGGCACTGAGGAAGTTGTTGTGGAATGAAAGATTTCCAAAAGTCTGTGAATTAATGATGTACAAGATGTATTTCCTGCCAATTCTAACGTACGGGGCAGTAACGTGGTCGGCGGGTATTATGGAATTGAACCAGCTACAGGCAGCTGAGATGAAGTTCTTGAGGAGTGTGAAGGGGATTACGAGAATGGATAAAGTTCGAAGTAAGCAGATAAGAAGTGAGCTAGGAGTAGAGAGGTTAGGGTTCAAATTGGAAAGAGAGAGGCTTAGGTGGTTCGGTCATATGAAGAGGATGCGAACCGAGAGAATACCAAAGCGGGTATTCGAGGCGGCTACAGTGGGAACACGGAGAGTGGGACGACCGAGAGAGAGGTGGATTGGGCTGATTAAGGAAGATGTACTGATGAGAGGAGGAAGTTGGAAGGAGTTAGAGGCAGAACGTCAGTGGGAGGACAGAATAAAATGGAAGGAATTGGTGGAACAATCGGAAGTGGAAGAAGAGGAGGAGGAAAATGAGGAGGAAATGCCAGGTGTGGCCAACCGGTTTCCGGGAGTCCTGCGGCCCTAGTGATGGTGGAAATACCCACCCCCTGACCCAATGTTTCAGTTGGAACCAGGGACGGATGATTATTATTATATATATATATATATATATATATATATATATATATATATATATATATATATATATATATATATTTATATATATATATATATATATATATATATATATATATATATATATATATATATATATATATATATATATTCAACATCTATTCAATTATTTCTTTGTTTCCTAAATTTGCAGCTACTAGAAGTCTAGAAGTATATTATTGTATTATAAATTACTGTCAGCCCGCACACAAGAATATTATATTCTTAAGCGGGCTTCTGTTCTGTATTATGTTGTTGTTGTTTTGCATAATGTTATCGATCTGTATGCATCAGTTTATCCACAATATTCATTTATAAAAGCTGATTATTGAATGGGTACTATTACCATTTGAACTATTTTCTCATTGATCATTACCTTCTTTGTATACTGTTCATTACCTTCTTTGTATACTGTTCATTACTTTTGAAATTAATTGCTTCTGTGTTTAAGTTTTGAACTCCAAGTATTTATTTATATCTGTTGTTTTTGCCCTTCAAGAGGCTTATAACAATGTATGAAATGAACAATGTAATTTCTGTAACAGAATAAAATGAATTTTTGAAATGAAATAAATGAAATCAGCGACCCTGCAGAAGAAAACACACATCCCTACAATAATTCTGAGGGGGATTACAAATACCAAGGAGATGAACACATTTATCACCGATTCGGTCGATTTCATGACTGATTAATCGGTAGACCCACTCACTACTGATCATTACTTACATGTGCAACGTTTCCATGTTTTGTTTGTAAACAACAATATGTCAGTGCTAAGAGCTTGGTTCTTCATTTAAAGATAGTCCATGGCATGTATGGAAACTCTCATGATTTAATATGTATAAAGGGTACTTGCATGAGAGATTATCGAAACTTCAACTCATATTCCAACATTTGAAGAAACATGAGAAGAATCCTCTTCCAGTTATTGTAAACCAAGCTATTTCAGATGATCCCATCGTTGCCATTCACAATGAAGTTCCTGAACAGCCAGATATAGAACTCGGCAACTTGAGTGAAATAGTTGTCAAACGCATTATTCAAATTCGACCAGACAATAACTTTCTAGTCGTTGAAAATGATGATATTACGCTAGAATTGAATTTCACGTACGAAACGCTATGGGTGAGAATCGACAACGGAACGCAGGTGTTGCCCGCTAGGAGGGCAGCATATAATCACCAGGACAACCGCATAAATCGCGCCACTGAAAGGTTGATCGGGGGTTTGATTAATGTCTTGGAATGTCTGAGCGAGTTGAGTCATTTCACTCAAAATGTGGAAGAAGACCCTGAACAGGAAGGTGAAGCAGGAAGAAACCTTGATGACGATGTCGAAGCCTTCAATTTCATCGTTCCGGACGGAGATGAAGATGAAGGTGAAATCGTGAACATACAATGTAGGTTTCTGGACAAACGAACTATTTGTTCAACTACTGGTATATTATTATTCGAGTCGTTTCAAGTTGAATCAACATTTGAATGCAATAAACTCGGTATACCAGTGGGCCTACTCGATATTGGTTTCAATGTTATATAAATTGCACGAATGTAATGTCTCATTTGATCTTTTTGCAGAACCAGCCAACCAACTGCGAGCAAATAATGGAGTTGAGAACAACCCTCTAGAGCTTGTCGTGGTATGTAATTTATTGATGATTCGAATCAAATAACTCGGTTCACTCAATAATTGATTTCAATTTTATATGAGTTGGACAATGGTAATGTCTTGTTTGATCTTGCCTTGGAGCCGCAGAGGTGCATTGTGTGTTCGGACGAGGAGGCCCCAATCGACCACACAGCCATACCCTGTGGCCACATGCAGTTCTGTCTTGCCTGTGCCAAGAGGTGCAATGTGTGTTTGGACGAGGAGGCCCCAATTGACCACGTAGCCATACCCTGTGGCCACATGCAGTTCTGTCTTGCCTGAGCCAAGAGGCTGAGGACCACACGTCCAGTCTGTTGTGCATCGTGCAATGTAAATTGCAGCTACATCAGAGTATTCCGATGAGTCAAAAACATAGCACCATTTTAACAATTATATGGCAATCGTCAATCATGGATTCCCATTTCCCATTCAATGTATATATATTATATATATATATATATATATATATATATATATATATATATATATATATATATATATATATATATATATATATACATATATATATATATATATATATATATATATATATATATATATATATATATATATACATATATATATATATATATATAATAGTTTTAGTGCCGGTTGTGTCACCTTTGTTCCTTGCTTACACCAGAGAGGTGAGAATTTCTCAAATTAAGAGCACTATACAATATGAAAAAAATCGAAGTCTTAGTTTTCATGTTTGCTTGTAACCACTAAAGTACAAATCAATCTAATGACCCATTAGTATTATTAATTTCAGACATTAGGTGAGCTACCAGCCAAACAAAATCAACGATCAGCCAAGATGTTCGAATCAAAAGGTACGGAATGAATATTATGGTTTTACGGCGCGTCAACGACGTAGTTATTTTACGCGTTCAGCCCTTTGTTGTGTTCGTTGGTGAACCAGACGCTTTGAAGGCAGCATACATTGTCATCAACAGCAATCTGACAAGACATGGATTAAATACCATATCAATTTTTAAAATTAAAATTGAAGATCAATTCAAATTTCAACAGAATAATTCCCCTCAGATTTACAATAGTAGTTTTTGGAACATGTCAACAAAATATGTGATGATTGAACAAATGGTTCTTATAAGAAGGTACCTTGAGGTTATTACAGCTGTATATTGTTGCTGTTCAAAGTTGTGAAAGTCAACAATGAAGATTTAAAATTTGAAAAATGCAAGTCAACAACTATTTGTCAAACTGAATCTCAAATTTGGAGTTTAAAAAATAATAATTGCAAGAGTTATGAATATTCAAGTGAACTTCGGTTTAAATCATTAGAAATAGGTCAACACCCCCTTAAAATACATCACAGAACTCCTAATAAATGTAGCCCAGTTGTTTGTGTGGATATTATACAGCTCTACTGAAGAAAATAATGGACAGCGAGGTTCAGTCTCCCTCTGCACAAGAGCAGAAAGTCCGTTTGGATTTGTTTGGTCCGTTTGAACAAGTTCAACTGATATTAGTAATAGTTCTTCACTGATATCAGTAAAGTCAGTATTTACTGATATGTCGATTAGGGAATCCCAAGTCTCCAATTGCAGAAATTCCAGTTCGGTTGTTGCATTGGACAACCGCGTTGCAGAAAATCAACGAGAAAAGTGGAGAGTGTTTGAGAAAACATAGCGCACAGCACAGATAGTGGCTATTACATCTCAACCAGGGATTCAAAATACGTCGATAGCCAGCCGAGAAAGTCAGATTTCAAGAAACAGACGTGAAGCCAGTAAATTGAACGCTGAAATGCGCGATGAGATAAAGTCATTGTAGAGTCAATCAGAAACGACCAGGAGGCTTATCCTATCCCCTAGTTCCGCCTAGTTGGCGGATCCGCTAACTAGGCGAGATCGCTAGGTAGAAATGTCGTGCGACACGAAGCGTGCGATTCTATAAGCACACCCGCTTTCCCGGATGGCGGTAAAAAAGGGAAATGGGGATATTCTCGTCGGACGAGGGGAAGTCACGCCCATCGAACCACTACAACCAATCACAATAGCGCACTAGATTTTCAAACCGTACGCCAAATCACAAGCACGCGGCAAATTTTGAATGAAAGTCAGTTTAAATTATAAAGCATACAAAAAGAACTTGAAAGTTTTTGAACATTCTCTCGAAATGGCTTCTACAAGCAAGAGCATCAGAGTGACCCAAGTTCAACAAGAGAAGATGTTAGACTTTATGTCACATCACATAGAATTTGCTTGTAATCGCTTAATAGGACCGTTATCATCTGAGAAGTCTGGCCAGCTTGAAACGAAGCTGGCAGACATTCTAAATGCTGACGGTAATGGAGCCGTCAAGAGTCATGACAAATGGTTCTTGGTAAGTTAGCCCTACAATTAATCAACTTTCCAGGCCTAGGTCTTTGATAAATAATTCACTTTAATGTAGAGAACAATCACTTCAGACACGAGTGTAGGGCCTAGCAAATGGTTGGTGTTTAGGTCTATTATACCGTAACTGTTTGTCGTACCGGTAGGTAGGCTATATTCGAGTACACGGGGCATAGGCCTAGCAATGGCAAGACTGTAATAAGTAGGACCTATTGACTGTTACAATCCTACTAAATATGATCGAATATCGAAGCTTGCAGTAGACTACAATATTTTTCTCATGATTAACGTATAGGCTATAAATACAGTAATTTTCTTACATACCTTAGTGCAAAGGAAGCAAGACGTATTACACAAAGGCATTCACTTTTTAGGCAAACTTCAAGAATTATCGAGTCTAGGCCTAGCCTCTCTCTTTTACAAGGTAATAAATGAGAATACTTTCCCAAGTGTCTTCATTTGTTCACTATTGGCCCATACTGTAATGCAGTGCTCTCTATGAAATTTAAAAGTTTAGTTTCAGTTCCAGCCGTTTAATTAAAATACTGTCGATTAGGCTCGAGCTCATCACTTCTTTCCTTGGAAGTTATTTACATCACACGTCGTAACATACCGGTACCATACTTTGAGACCAAAGATGTTGCCTAGCCTTGTCAAAAAACTCCACTACTTTCAAAAAGTAATTTTATCCAAAAATAACTCATACATAGTTTTTCCCATTTGAAACATTTTCAATCAATTTTTGATGAGCGTAGCGAAGTCTCCATCCCACTCTTATAGGGCTTTGTCTGTGTGTGTGTTTTTTTTTTTTTTTGTAAGCACTCCACAGGTCGCAAGGGTTGACTGATCAACATGAAACTTTTTTTGTACACGCAAACTCATCTAACTTGGAACTGTATAGTTTTTGGGATGAATCGGTCGGACCAATTTTGAGAAACATCATCTCAAAGTTTCTAAAAACCCCATAAGATTTGGCTGGGCGGAAAATGTTGAAAAATAAAATATCTCCAAATGGGATGAAATTTTCTTTAAATGTGTATTCATGGATTTTACACATTATTACGATTTTTTAAGCAATTCTGATCAGTCGTTTTGAAGAAGAAAAATAAAATGACTGATAATATTCATAAAATATATCATAAAAATTGTGACAGAATTCAGTTGTCGAGATTCACTGCTTTCTAGATTCAAGAGTTGACCAACAATGAAGTATTTTTTATATGCGTCAAGGTGTGTAGAATACCAGAGTCAATGAAGTGGCAAGAGTAGAACTACTTTAACGACTTTAATAGCTTATTCAGATATCAAGGTGTGTAGAATACCAGAGTCGATAAAGTAGCAAGGGTAGAACTACTTCAAGGACTTTTATACCTTATTCAGATATCTCGCTCATCTTACAACGCATATTTCGCGTTCGCTGTGAACAAGGATATGAACCCAAGCCAATGGTGTAATAATCGTGCTAAAGGGCTGAATGACTACGGGATAAAGTAGTTCTGAACGATAAACTCTGGACACATGGTGAACTCCAGTTTTACTCTAGCCTTACTCCCACAAGCGGGGCTCTGTGGGAGCGGACATTTATTTCCCTAGCTACTCGTGGGTCCAAATATGAACCAAACTTCTAAACAAACCCCCCCCCTTTCCCCAAACAATCCCCTTCCCAAAACAACCCCCCCACCCCAAAACAATGTTTATAATGAAATAATTCCATCTCTTTTTGACCAAATCATTGACCCTAAAACTACGCCAATGATATCAACTCTACCAAAATTCTTACTTATTACCAGAAATGAAGAACATAAAACTTTCAATGATGTTTCGCCCTTCAAAATTCAACGCTTTGTCGACCAATATATTGGTCGGACGAAGAACTTGAAGCGATTGAGAGACGGATCTTTGTTATTGGAGTCCGCCTCTGCAGACCAAACATCTAGACTTCTTTCCCTGCAACTACTCGGGACATTCCCCATCTGTGTGAATCCACATCGTACACTGAACTCCTCCAAAGGTGTAGTGTACAGTAGGGATCTACTGGAATCATCGGAGGAGGAACTCCAGAAGGAACTGAAAGATCAAAACGTTTCAGAAGTCAAGAGAATAAATCAGAGAAGAAATGGTATACTCGCCCCATCACCTTTGCTCTTTCTCACATTCAACACCACTGTTCTTCCAGAATTCATCTATGCAGGTTTCATTCGTATACCGGTCAAACTACACATTCCAAATCCATTCCGATGCCTTAAATGCCAACACCTCGGTCATACGCACCTCCGATGTGACCGACAGCAGACTTGCGATCGATGTGGATCCTCCGACAAGCACATCGGTAAGCCATGTGATGAGGAGGCGTTCTGCGTGAACTGCAAGGGGAACCATCCGTCCTGGTCCCGAGAATGTCCGTCATGGCAGAGAGAAAAGAGAATTATCGAAATACAAACGAAAGAAAAAATCTCGCCACAGGAAGCTCGATCTAAATACTTGCAACAATTTCCACGTAATACTCAACCCACTTATGCAAAAATAGCCGCTTCTGCAGAACCTGTTACACTTCCAACAGCGTCAGACCACTCAGAGATGAAAAACCTGATGAAAATGATGGAGCAGTTGCTGTTAGGTCAAAACGAAATGCAATCCAAAGTGGAGGAGCAGACGAAGAAAATCGATCAGCAAACTGTGAAAATAGAAGAACAAACAAAGCAGATAGAAGAACTCCGAATAGAAAATTACGATTTGAAAATGAAAAATGAACGAATGGAACACGAGCTAGAAACACTTAGGAACAAGGAGGCTAAGTGTACTGTCAAGGGCATTCCAGCATCTGAAACGCCTGTTCTGCCACTGACGAACGCTTCACGAGCGACAGTAAAACTAAGCCGCTCGTCGTCCAACGTGAGTGTGGATGATCAGAGATTGGCCAAGGTAAAGAAGTCCTTACCACAAACTGACCCTAACTCAAACATGGAAGTTGACACCAACTCTGATAGACACGGGATTGGTGCCAGAAATTTAAAGGGCAAGAAGAGCTAGTTGAGCCTGTCTGTGATCTCGAGTTAATATTTCATACTCTAAAACATGGCTGTAAGTCTGATACAATGGAATTGCAATGGTTTCAACAGACACAAGGAAGAAATCAAACTCTTAACATCGAACCTCAAACCGATATGTTTCTTTCTTCAAGAAACGCACTTCAAACCTTGTGACTCTCCATTGATGCGTAATTATAGTTTTTATCGTTTCGATGACTTGACAGGTAACAGAGCCCATGGGGGAGTAGCCACAGCTGTCCATGACAGCTGTCACGTGAGTCCACTGCCGCTTACAACACCTCTACAAGCAGTGGCAGTTAGAGTTGCTCTCCCTCAGCCTGTTACCTTCTGTAACATCTACTTACCCGAATGGGCTCCAGTTACGAGAATGAATCTGGATAACCTTGTGTCACAACTCCCACGTCCCTACGTTCTTCTAGGCGACCTGAATGCCCACAATAACTTGTGGGGTGACACAATGGTGGATGGTAATCGCAGAGGACGTCTTTTCGAGCAATTCTTCAATGACAACGACTTAATAATTCTCAACAATGAAGAGAAAACAAGGTTTAATGCTTTCAACGGTGAGTTTTCAGCGATCGATCTTTGTGTCTGCACCCCATCTGTCGCACCTCTTTTCAATTTCTCCGTTCACTCAGATCTGTGTGGTAGCGATCACTTCCCACTTATCTTGAGAGTAGATTCTCATCAACGGCCCTTGCGGTGTGCGCAGTGGAACTTGCGCCGCGCGAACTGGAGCCTTTTCACAAAGCGTGTTGATTTGAAGAACTCTAATAACATACATGAGACTGATCGTAGGACTGAGCATGTGACAGAGGTGATTATTGCCGCCGCGAAAGAGAGTATTCCTCTTACGTCGACCAACCAACGCCACATACCCGTTCCCTGGTGGAACGAGGAATGTAATGTAGCGATCCGTAAGAGGAAACGAGCCCTTCAAATTTTCCGGAAATACCCAACCAATATCAACCTCATGGCATTCCGGAAACTCCGAGCAAGGGCTCGTTTCATCATTAAGACTTCGAAAAAAGCCTCATGGAATTCTTACATCTCATCCATTAATGCTCACACACCCCTCACCAAGGTGTGGAACAGAGTGAGGAAGATAGACGGCAAATTTAAATCATCTTGTATATCTGGGTTGAACAAGGATGGTAGTCTAATTACCGAGCCACAGGAAATAGCTAATGTTATCGGGTCCTATTTCTCGGACGTCTCTAGCTCTCACCACTACTCGGCATCGTTCCAAATACACAAACGTGCTGCAGAATGTAGAAGATTAGATTTCTCTTCTGCGAACAACGATGTGTATAACGTGCCGTTTAGTGTATGGGAGTTGGAGAACGCGATAACGTGCGCAAGAGACACAGCACCAGGGATTGATGGAATACACAATCAGTTCTTGAAACACCTGCCACTTGCCGCTTTAAATGACCTTCTCAACATGTTCAACCATATCTATTCAACCGATACTTTCCCTGATTCCTGGAGACAAGCTATCCAGGTACCGATCTTGAAACCATCCAAGGATAAGCATTCACCATCAAGCTATAGACCTATATCTCTGACCAGCTGTCGTGTGTAAAGTGATGGAAAGGATGTTGAACAACCGCCTCGTTTGGTGGTTGGAACGAAAAAACCTCCTTTGCACAGTACAGTCTGGATTCAGAAAAAATAGAAATACTTTGGATCATCTTATTCGTATGGAAAGCTTCATACAGGAAGCTTTTCTTACGAAGCAGGAAGTGATAGCTGTATTTTTCGACCTTGAGAAAGCATTCGATACTACCTGGCGCTTCAACATATTGAAAACCTTGTCACAATGGGGTTTCAGAGGCCATCTTCCTAATTTTGTGTGTAATTTCATGACCAACCGACGTTTCAAGGTACGAGTTGGTAATGTGTTGTCGGATGAGTTCATCCAAGAGAACGGTGTACCACAGGGTTCTGTCTTCAGTGTTACTTTGTTCGCCATCGCAATAAATGGTATAATTCGAAGCGTTCCATCTTCAATCACTTCTTCCTTATTTGTCGACGACTTGGCTATATTCAGTAAGTCAGCGAGAAGTGCAACGGCCTCTCGCCAAATCCAACTTGCAATTAGGAAACTGGAAGCATGGGAAGATGAAACTGGGTTCAGGTTTTCTACATCAAAATCAACGTGCATGCGTTTCTCTCGTCTGAGAGGCCTGCACCCTGACCCAGATATATATCTTCGTAGAGAACTCCTTCCATTCGCAGAATCGACCAAGTTCCTTGGGCTGACGTTTGACGTGAAGTTGAACTGGAAATCTCACATTTCGCAACTCAGACTCAAGTGCTTCAAATCTCTTAACCTTCTCCGTTATCTTAGTGGTACCAAATGGGGAGCGGATCGCACCACAATGCTGCGGCTTTACCGAGCATTAATACGTTCCAAATTGGATTATGGTAGTGTTGTGTACGACTCGGCACGAGAGAGCTACGTGAAGCCACTCAATACAGTTCATAACACAGGCATCCGACTGGCCATAGGAGCACTCCGTACCAGTCGGGTGGAGAGCTTGTATTGTGAGGCTGGTGAGCCCTCGTTGAAGAGTCGACGAGCATATCTCCTTTGCTCATACGCTTCAAAGTTATTTTGCTGTAAGCGTCATCCTACCTACCAATCAGTAATCAATCCTAGATTTCATGCTCTCTATGAATCGAAACCATTCGCCACCATACCAACTGGGATTCGTTTGAATCATATTTTGATCGAGGAATCATTTGTTTACCCTCGAGTCTATCCAATTCAATTCAGTGATACCGCCCCTTGGTTGGCTCCACGTCCGGGGTGCTTGATGAACTTGTCATCAAGCACGAAGGCAACCACGAGTGCAGAAGAGTATAAGCAAAAATATCTAGAGCTCTGCACACACTACTCCGGACATGTAAAATACTACACGGACGGATCAAAACTGAACGGAAAAGTTGGCTGCGCATTCGTTTGCGAATCCGCCACTGTCAGTATCAGATTAGGTTCGATGAGTAGCGTATATACAGCCGAGTTGTTTGCAATTGTCACCTCTCTACAGCACATTCAACAACGATCTGAGAAGAGCTTCCTGATCTGTTCTGATTCTTTGAGTGTACTCCAAGCCTTAACTCAAATCTTTCCAACTCACCATCTAGTCCAGAAAGTACAGACACTCCTGACCGACCTTGCCTCGCAGGATGTCAGTGTAGTGTTCTGCTGGGTACCTGGACACGTGGGGATTGGTGGTAATGAGTCAGCGGACAGGGCTGCCAAAGAAGCGACGGAGAAAGAAGATATTGATAACCCGAGAGTACCTTTCAACGATTTCAAGGCGTATTTCAAACTAATTTTCAAATCTCGTTTTCAAAAAGAATGGGACAGGGAGACCAACAACAAGCTGAAAGAAATAAAGCCTACTGTTAGTGCTTGGGAATCTTCAATCCGAGGTTCACGGAGGGAGGAAGTGGTTCTCACTCGTCTGCGAGTGGGACACACACTTTTAACCCATTCCTATCTTTTCACCCCCGAAAAAATCGTTCCCAGATGTGAAATTTGTAACGAGATTTTAACTGTTAGACACATATTGCTCGAGTGTCGGAAATATACTGCTCTGAGGAGACAGCTTCGTATGGAAGACACACTATCAAAGATTTTAGGGAATAATTCAAAATCGATAGATACCATATTCAGCTTTCTAAGATTATCGAAGCTTTTGGATTTCATTTGACATGCTCGTGGATCTGCGTTAGACGATAAAGTCGTCTTATTACCAGTATCATTTTTCAAACTGCCCGAATTAGGACATTTCCATGTCCGTTCAAGATGACGTGGTTTGTGCAATCATCTTTTACCAGTGTACTGCTTTTGACATTTGATACTTATTCTTGATGCCGATCTTTTGGGATAGACATCAGGAATATTTTAAATCAAACCATATCCCAACATATATCTGTTATGGTTTGTCGTTCCTCCACTCCTATTTGAGGGGGAGTTTGAACTGAGAACAAGTAATAAAACGTTCTCATCCTAGTCCCATGGGTGTGACCCTTTACAGCACACACATGTTCGGTTTTAACAAATTAGTTTTTAACGTCTTTAGACACTTTAGACATAGTTTAGTCTTAGTTTATTGTATTGAGGTGTTCTCATCTAAATTTCACTTCCACCTTTATATCACACTTTTCACCTATTGTTGCAACCTATTTCGACAGGCGCTAAATGACCTCGCTGTCGATGCGCCTTAAAACCCTAATATTCATTCATTCATTCAACAGCAAATAGTTATTTCTTTTTAATAGTAGAGTAAAACTATTCTCTTACTAGTTACATACTGGGACCACGTACCACTCTGTATAATAGCATTTGATTGATATAAAATATCTTTTATTCTTGTAGTCTTGGACAGACTGGAAGTATAAAACCAAATGAAAGGCCAGCGAATTGCGACAGCACGCACAAGGAACTGGTGGAGGTAAGCCGCCAAATAAACAGCTTACCGATCTTGAACAGCGCCTGAGTTTTCAGGGAAAGGACTGATATATGGTAACAACGACGTGCGGGAGATTGGGTTTTTAGAAACTGAAGAAACACTCACACAAACACTTGAGGTAAGATATTTTTAAGAATTATCTTGTTATTGAAACATCACAAAGAACACCCAATATTATAAACATATTATTCATGAACCTGTATACTAATGGGACAGTTAGGCCTACGCCCAAGAGAAATGTATAAACCAACTGCCACAGTAGACCTACACATTGGACAAGAACATATTAATTGGACAAACTAACTCACCATAATCAGGTTGTACAGTTGTACCACTAGTTCTACTGTACAAGCCAGCATATATGGTGCAAAATCAGCTGAGCAGAACTTTGAATTGAATGAATGAATATTAGAGTTTTGAGGCGCATCGACAGCGAGGTCATTTAGCGCCTGTCGAAATAAGTTGCAACAAAAGGTGAGAAATGTTATATAAAGGTGGAAGTGAAATTTAGATGAGAACACCTCAATATATTGAACTAAGACTAAACTATGTCTAAAGTGTCTAAAGACGTTATACACTAATTTGTAGGACCGAACATGTGTGTGCTGTAAAGGGTCACACCCATGGGACTAGGATGAGAACGTTTTACTACTTGTTCTCAGTTCAAACTCGCACTCAAATAAGAGTGGAGGAACGACAAACCATAATGAATATAAGTTGAAATATGGTTAGGTTTAAAATATTCCTGATGTCTACCCCAAGAGATCGACATCAAGAATAAGTATCAAATGTCAAAAAGTAGTATACTGGAAGAAGATGATTGCACAAACAACGTCATCTTGATCAGACATGTATATGTCCTAATTAGGGCAGTTTGAAAAATGATACTGGTAACACGACGACTTCATCGTCTCACGCAAACAACGATGCAGATCCACGAGCATGTCAAATGAGATCCAATAGGTTCGATAATCTTAGAAAGCTGAATATGGTATCTATCGATTTTGAATTATTCCCTAAAATCTTTGGCATTGTGTCTTCCATACGAAGCTGTCTCCTCAGAGCAGTATATTTCTGACACTCGAGTAATATGTGTCGAACAGTTAAAATCTCGTTACAAATCTCACATCTAGGGACGATTTTATCGGGGGTGAAGAGATAGGAATGGGTTAAAAGTGTGTGTCCCACTCGCAGACGAGTGAGAACTACTTCCTCCCTCCGTGAACCTCGGATTGAAGATTCCCAAGCACTAACAGTAGGCTTTATTTCTTTCAGCTTGTTGTTGGTCTCCCTGTCCCACTCTTTTTGGAAACGAGATATGAAAAGTAGTTTGAAATACGCCTTGAAATCATTGATAGGTACTCTCGGGTTATCAATATCTTCTTTCTCCGTCGCTTCTTTGGCAGCCGTGTCCGCCAACTCATTACCACCAATCCCCACGTGTCCAGGTACCCAGCAGAACACTACACTGACATCCTAAAAATAAGTATCAAATGTCAAAAAGCTGTATACTAGAAGAAGATGATTCCACAAACAACGTCATGAATTATTTTGCAGCCTACCGTGGATATTGTGTTTGTGGAAAACACTGTTGTGAATGAATGAATGAATATTAGGGTTTTAAGACGCATCGACAGCGAGGTCATTTAGCGCCTGTCAAGATAAGTTGCTGAACCAAAAGGTAAGTAGTGTTAGATGAAGGAAGTGAAATTTAGATGAGAACACCATGTGAAATTAAGACTAAACTCTTACTAAAGACGTTATACACTAATTTGTTAAAACCGAACATGTGTGTGCTGTAGAGGGTCACACCCATGGGACTAGGATGAGAACGTTTTACTACTTGTTCTCAGTTCAAACTCGCGCTCAAATAGGAGTGGAGGAACAACAAACCATAATCGATATATGTTGAAATATGGTTTGATTTAAAATATTCCTGATGTCTATCCCATGAGATCGACATCAAGAATAAGTATCAAATATCAAAATACCGAAAAAAGATGATTAAATTACCAACGTCATCTTGATCAGACATAAGTAGCCTAATCACGGAAGTTTGAAAAATGATACTGTTGACACGACAACTTTGTCGTCACACGCATACAACGGCGCAGATACACGAGTATGTCAAATGAGATCCAATAGGTTCGATAATCTTAAAAAGATGAATATCTATCGGTATCTATCGATTTTGAATTATTTCCTGGAATCTTTGATATTGTGTCTTCCATACGAATCTGTCTCCGCAGAGCGGTATATTTCCGACACTCGAGCAATATGTGTCTAACAGTTAAAATCTCGTTACAAATTTCACATCTGGGGACGTGGAACTAGACACCGAGTCGACAGACAGTTGCAGTGTCACAGCCTTCTCTTCAGCCCTCAAATCCTGTGCCAGGAAAACTTGATAAGGGTGGGCCCTAAACCTATAAATGATCAATTAAAATAGACATTTTGACACATACAAAATTAGAGAAACATAATACAGCATTGATTACTTTGTACGGTATTGATGTGCTCAGAATGATGCATCTTTCAGCTGGCAGTTTTCTCATTTGCTTGGCTGAAAATTAGATGCAAGTTATACAGGCATAAAACATAGACTTACCTTTCAAACCATCAACCAGTCACATTATAATAATGTTTGTATCACCACAAAATCAATAATTATCCCAATTAATATACCCCCCGAAAAACACCTAATCTCTTCTCAATGGCTATAGACCTACATAGGTCTATAGGCCCCCTATATTATATCTTTTGTAGGACCTTTACGGCTCACTTTATAATTCATGGCGGAAAGTATTCTATACTCTTATGGCGTTGGTGAATGATGAATGATATGATGGGAACTTGCGATGAAAGTATTTGCAGGAATGTTTGGAAAGTGGGAACGAAGCAGTCAAGCCGTATGTTATTGAAACCATCCTGATATTCATCTTCTTTACAGAAGGAAACCAAAAAAACTTGGGTAGAATGGTCGGTGGCGGGCATCGAACCCTCACCTCCTGGATCACTAGCATGGGATACTCACCCACTACGCTACCACTGCCGATTTGTATATTTTTGTATAGGCCTATTCTTTTTCAATAGAAAATAACAGTAAAACCAGATGTCAGCATAATAATATTGATAATCATGCATCAATATTCATCTGGGATAAAAATTGTACATACTCTTCCAGCTAAGAAGACCGCAAACAGAGATCCACCAGCGACAGAATACACGAGGGCAGCCGGGGCTATCAAAACTTTGGAGGATGAGATATTTAGAGTATTGCAAGAAATAAGCAACTCCATCAAGGAAATGGCCACAGCTTGCACTGCAACGGCGGCAGCTGCTAGCGTGCAGGCTGCAGCTGCTAGCGTGCAGGCTGCAGCTGTCAAGATGGCGGCAGCTGCTAGCATACAGGCTGCAGCTGCTGTCAAGATGGCGGCAGCTGCTAGCGTGCAGGCTGCAGCTGTCAAGATGGCGGCAGCTGCTAGCGTGCAGGCTGCAGCTGATGTCGAGAAGGCGGCAGCTGCTAGCGTGCAGGCTGCAACTGCTGTCGAGAAGGCGGCATCTGCTAGCGTGCAGGCTGCAGCTGCTGTCAAGATGGCGGCAGCTGCTAGCGTGCAGGCTGCAGCTGATGTCGAGAAGGCGGCAGCTGCTAGCGTGCAGGCTGCAGCTGCTGTCAAGAAGGCGGCAGCTGCTAGCGTGCAGGCTGCAGCTGTCAAGATGGCGGCAGCTGCTAGCGTGCAGGCTGCAGCTGCTGTCAAGAAGGCGGCAGCTGCTAGCGTGCGGGCTGCAGCTGTCAAGATGGCGGCAGCTGCTAGCGTGCAGGCTGCAGCTGTCAAGATGGCGGCAGCTGCTAGCGTGCAGGCTGCAGCTGATGTCGAGAAGGCGGCAGCTGCTAGCGTGCAGGCTGCAGCTGCTGTCAAGAAGGCGGCAGCTGCGAAGAGGAGTGCAGCAGCGCTGGAAATAATTGCTGCGGCTAAATAAAAAATGTAATCTGTAAGCCTATGTGCAAGCCTGAAAATATAAAACTGAAAACTAAAACTATGAAACTAAATATACAACTGGAAAATACTGTCGATAAAATACATCTCGGACAAATGACTCAGAGAACACTAGCTTCTACTAATCTAGCTCTACTGATACAATTTTCGGATTGCATTTATGTCTAAAATCATTCTTCCTTGTTCTTTGTCATAAAACGGTTTTTACTTATAATGTGTTCCGGACTTTCGGAAACTGCAAGACTTTTATCTGCAGCGGAAAGTCATGCTCACCGACAGCGCAGCCCTGGTGTTGAAGTTCATTGGTTTTAAATAATTGAAATGGGGTGGTAAGATCGCCGTTGTGGTGCCCGGTCCAAACGATCCCACTTTTCATCCTTAACCTCAATTGGGGAACAATGATTTTGTATCAAGTTTCGATGTTATTAAAAAAAAATTAAAAAATTGTCAACCAACACACCAAGCAACCAACGTCTGATGAAAGCCGCTACTTGTGGAATATGAGGCAGGTGCTATTCGAATTTCCAGGGAATTTAATGCATACACATCCATTCTCATTTTATTATTAGACATTTAGTAATATTGGCACCAACTTTCATTCTTGGAAAACACATTCTATTTGTCTACGAGAATTAACACACAAGATGTGGGTCCATAAAACGAATTGTGTAGAAAATGTAACTATAATATATGAATGAAAAAAAAAATGGAATATTTTAAGAAGAAATATGACCGGCACAGGTAGCTGAGTGGTTAACGCACTTGCTCCATGTGATCCGGGAGGTAGTGGGCATGTCAGACCCGGTTCGATCCCCGCTACCGTCCATCTTTACAGGGGTTTTTCGTGGTTTCCCTCTGTAGTCTAGGCTAATGCCGGGATGGTTCCCACAATATAGGCCACGACCGCTTCCTTCCCACTATCCTTCGCATTACCCATAAAAACCTCCATCTCATCATCCCATCATCTCGTTAATCATCCATCCGACGCCAATAGATCTTAGTCATCATTACAGTGCGTCTTTAAACCCGATATAAAAAAGAAGAATATGCCGCCCTAAGCACGACTAGAACCGGGCCTGGTGGTATCCACCGAAGTCGAGTTCATTCTCCATAATATTGGTATTCTGACCAATACCATAGGTAGGTATTAATTGATGAGCGTAGCGAAGTCTCCATCCCACTCTTTTAGGGCTTTGTCTGTGTGTTTTTTTCTTGTTTGTAAGCACTCCACAGGTCGCAAGGGTTGACTGATCAACATGAAACTTTTATTGTACACCCAAACTCATCCAACTTAGAACTGTATAGTTTTTGAGATGAATCGGTCAGACCGATTTTGAGAATCAACATCTCAAAGTTTCTAAAAACCCCATAAGATTTGGCTGGGCGGAAAATGTTGAAAAATAAAATCTCTCCAAATGGAATGAAATTCTCTCTAATTGTGTATTCATGGATTTTACACATTATTACGATTTTTTAAGCAATTCTGATCAGTCGTTTTGAAGAAAAAAAATAAAATGACTGATAATATTCATAGAATATATTATCATAAAAATTGTGACAGAATTAAGTTGTCGAGATTCACTGCTTTCTAGATTCAAGAGTTGACCAACAATGAAGTATTTTTTATATCCGTCAAGGTGTGTAGAATACCAGAGTCAATGAAGTGGCAAGACTAGAACTACTTTAACGACTTTTATAGCTTATTCAGATATCAAGGTGTGTAGAATACCAGAGTCGATAAAGTAGCAAGGGTAGAACTACTTCAAGGACTTTTATACCTTATTCAGATATCTCGCTCATCTTACAACGCATATTTCGCGTTTGACTAGTTAGCATGAATAACTTGCACAACATCAACTTTAGTCAAATTTGACTCTTCATTAAAAGTCAGATCAGAGGACAAGTTGAAGCTAGAATTTCGAATAAGATGACAATCCATATTCAGTCATGATTTGCTCAACACTCTCATGAATGAATGAATATTAGAGTTTTAAGGCGCATCGACAGCGAGGTCATTTAGCGCCTGTCGAGATTAGTTGCAACAAAAGGTGAAAAGTGTGATATAAAGGTGGAAGTGAAATTTTGATGAGAACACCTAAATACATTAAACTAAGACTAAGACTAAACTATGTATAAAGTGTCTAAAGACGTTAAAAACTAATTTGTTAAAACCGAACATGTGTGTGCTGTAAAGGGTCACACCCATGGGACTAGGATGAGAACGTTTTATTACTTGTTCTCAGTTCAAACTCCCCCTCAAATAGGAGTGGAGGAACGACAAACCATAACAGATATATGTTGGGATATGGTTTGATTTAAAATATTCCTGATGTCTATCCCAAAAGATCGGCATCAAGAATAAGTATCAAATGTCAAAAGCAGTACACTGGTAAAAGATGATTGCACAAACAACGTCATCTTGAACGGACATGTAAATGTCCTGATTCGGGCAGTTTGAAAAATGATACTGGTAGCAAGACGACTTTATCGTCTAACGCAGATCCACGAGCATGTCAAATGAGATCCAATAGCTTCGATAATCTTAGAAAGCTGAAAATGGTATCTATCGATTTTGAATTATTGAATGAATGAATATTAGAGTTTTAAGGCGCATCGACAGCGAGGTCATTTAGCGCCTGTCGAAATAAGTTGCAACAAAAGGTGAAAAGTGTGATATAAAGGTGGAAGTGAAATTTTGATGAGAACACCTTAATACATTGAACTAAGACTAAGACTAAACTATGTATAAAGTGTCTAAAGACGTTAAAAACTAATTTGTTAAAACCGAACATGTGTGTGCTGTAAAGGGTCACACCCATGGGACTAGGATGAGAACGTTTTATTACTTGTTCTCAGTTCAAACTCCCCCTCAAATAGGAGTGGAGGAACGACAAACCATAACAGATATATGTTGGGATATGGTTTGATTTAAAATATTCCTGATGTCTATCCCAAAAGATCGGCATCAAGAATAAGTATCAAATGTCAAAAGCAGTACACTGGTAAAAGATGATTGCACAAACCACGTCATCTTGAACGGACATGGAAATGTCCTAATTCGGGCAGTTTGAAAAATGATACTGGTAATAAGACGACTTTATCGTCTAACGCAGATCCACGAGCATGTCAAATGAAATCCAAAAGCTTCGATAATCTTAGAAAGCTGAATATGGTATCTATCGATTTTGAATTATTCCCCAAAATCTTTGACATTGTGTCTTCCATACGAAGCTGTCTCCTCAGAGCAGTATATTTCTGACACTCGAGTAATATGTGTCGAACAGTTAAAATCTCGTTACAAATCTCACATCTAGGGACGATTTTATCGGGGGTGAAGAGATAGGAATGGGTTAAAAGTGTGTGTCCCACTCGCAGACGAGTGAGAACTACTTCCTCCCTCCGTGAACCTCGGATTGAAGATTCCCAAGCACTAACAGTTGGCTTAATCTCTTTCAGCTTGTTGTAGGTCTCCCTGTCCCATTCTTTTTGGAAACGAGATTTGAAAAGTAGTTTGAAATACGCCTTGAAATCATTGAAAGGTACTCTCGGGTTATCAATATCTTCTTTCTCCGTCGCTTCTTTGGCAGCCCTGTCCGCTGACTCATTACCACCAATCCCCACGTGTCCAGGTACCCAGCAGAACACTACACTGATATCCTGCGAGGCAAGGGCGGTCAGGAGTGTCTGCACTTTCTGGACTTATGGTGAGTTGGAAAGATCTGAGTAAGGGCTTGGAGTGCACTCAAAGAACCAGAACAGATCAGGAAGCTCTTCTCAGATCGTTGTTGAATGTGCTGTAGAGAGGTGACAATTGCAAACAACTCGGCTGTATATACGCTACTCATCGAACCTAATCTGATACTGACAGTGGCGGATTCGCAAACGAATGCGCAGCCAACTTTTCCGTTCAGTTTTGATCCGTCCGTGTAGTATTTTACATGTCCGGAGTAGTGTGTGCAGAGCTCCAGATATTTTTGCTTATACTCTTCTGCACTCGTGGTTGCCTTCGTGCTTGATGACAAGTTCATCAAGCACTCCGGACGTGGAGCTAACCAAGGAGCGGTATCACTAGATTGAATTGGATAGACTTGAGGGTAAACAAATGACTCTTCGACCAAAATATGATTCAAACGAATCCCAGTTGGTATGGTGGCGAATGGTTTCGATTCATAGAGAGCATGAAATCTAGGATTGATAACTGATTGGTAGGTAGGATGTCGCTTACAGCAAAATAACTTTGAAGCGTATGAGCAAAGGAGATATGCTCGTCGACTCTTCAACGAGGGCTCACCAGCCTCACAATACAAGCTCTCCACCCGACTGGTACGGAGTGCTCCTATGGCCAGTCGGATGCCTGTGTTGTGAACTGTATTGAGTGGCTTCACGTAGCTCTCTCGTGCCGAGTCGTACACAACACTACCATAATCCAATTTGGAACGTATTAATGCTCGGTAAAGCCGCAGCATCGTAGTGCGATCCGCTCCCCATTTGGTACCACTAAGATAACGGAGAAGGTTGAGTGACTTGAAGCACTTGAGTCTGAGTTGCGAAATGTGAGATTTCCAGTTCAGCTTCACGTCAAACGTCAAGCCAAGGAACTTTGTCGATTCTGCGAATGGAAGGAGTTCTCTACGAAGATATATATCTGGGTCAGGGTGCAGGCCTCTCAGACGAGAGAAACGCATGCACGTTGATTTTGATGTAGAAAATCTGAACCCAGTTTCATCTTCCCATGCTTCCAGTTTCCTAATTGCAAGTTGGATTTGGCGAGAGGCCGTTGCACTTCTCGCTGACTTACTGAATATAGCCAAGTCGTCGACAAACAAGGAAGAAGTGATTGAAGATGGAACGCTTCGAATTATACCATTTATTGCGATGGCGAACAAAGTAACACTGAGGACAGAACCCTGTGGTACACCGTTCTCTTGGATGAACTCATCCGACAACACATTACCAACTCGTACCTTGAAACGTCGGTTGGTCATGAAATTACAGACAAAATTAGGAAGATGGCCTCTGAAACCCCATTGTGACAAGGTTTTCAATATGTTGAAGCGCCAGGTAGTATCGAATGCTTTCTCAAGGTCGAAAAATACAGCTATCACTTCCTGCTTCGTAAGAAAAGCTTCCTGTATGAAGCTTTCCATACGAATTAGATGATCCAAAGTATTTCTTTTTTTTCTAAATCCAGACTGTACTGTGCAAAGGAGGTTTCTGCGTTCCAACCACCATACGAGGCGGTTGTTCAACATCCTTTCCATCACTTTGCACAGACAGCTTGTCAGAGATATAGGTCTATAGCTTGATGGTGAGTGCTTATCCTTGGATGGTTTCAAGATCGGTACCTGGATAGCTTGTCTCCAAGAATCAGGGAAAGTATCGGTTGAATAGATATGGTTGAACAGGTTGAGAAGGTCATTTGAAGCGGCAACTGGTAGGTGTTTCAAGAATTGATTGTGTATTCCATCAATCCCTGGTGCTGTGTCTCTTGCGCACGTTATCGCGTTCTCCAACTCCCATACACTAAACGGCATGTTATACACCTCGTTGTTCGCAGAAGAGAAATCTAATCTTCTACATTCTGTTGCACGTTTGTGTATCTGGAACGATGCCGAGTAGTGGTGAGAGCTAGAGACGTCCGAGAAATAGGACCCAATAGCATTAGCTATTTCCTGGGGCTCGGTAATAAGACCACCATCTGTGTTCAACCCAGATATACAGGATGTTTTGAATTTGCCGTCTATCTTCCTAACTCTATTCCACACCTTGGTGAGGGGTGTGTGAACATTAATGGATGAAATGTAAGAATTCCATGATGCTTTTTTCGACGTTTTGATTATATAACGAGCCCTTGCTCGGAGTTTCCGGAATGCCATAAGGTTGATGTTGGACGGGTATTTCCGGAAAATCCGAAGGGCTCGTTTCCTCTTACGGATCGCTGCTCTACATTCCTCGTTCCACCAGGGAACGGGTATGTGGCGTTGGTTGGTCGACGTAAGAGGGATGCTCTCTTTTGCTGCGGCAATGATCACCTCTGTCACATGCTCAGTCCTACTATCAGTCTCATGTATGTTATTAGAGTGCTTCAAATCAACATGGTTAGTGTAAAGACTCCAGTTCGCGCGGCGCAAGTTCCACTGCGCACACCGCAAGGGCCGTTGATGAGAATCTACTCTCAAGATGAGTGGGTAGTGATCGCTACCACACAGATCTGAGTGGACGGAGAAATTGAAAAGAGGTGCGACAGATGGGGTGCAGACACAAAGATCGATCGCTGAAAACTCACCGTTGAAAGCATTAAACCTTGTTTTCTCTCCATTGTTGAGAATAATCAAGTCGTTGTCATTGAAGAATTGTTCGAAAAGACGCCCTCTACGGTTACTATCCACCATTGTGTCACCCCACAAGTTATTGTGGGCATTTAGGTCACCTAGAAGAACGTAGGGACGTGGGAGCTGTGACACAAGGTTATCCAGATTTATTCTAGTAACTGGTGCCCATTCGGGAAAGTAGATGTTACAGAAGGTAACAGGCTGAGGGAGAGCAACTCTGACTGCCACTGCCTGTAGTGGTGTTGTTAGCGGCAGTGGACTCACGTGACAGCTGTCATGGACAGCTGTGGCTACTCCCCCATGGGCTCTGTTACCTGTCAAGTCATCGAAACGATAAAAACTATAATTACGCATCAATGGAGAGTCACAAGGTTTGAAGTGCGTTTCTTGAAAAAAGAAACATATCGGTTTGAAGTTTGATGTTAAGAGCTTGATTTCTTCTTTGTGTCTGTTGAAACCATTGCAGTTCCATTGTATTAGAGCCATGCTGTGATGATGATTCTTTGCAACAACGTCTAGACGTGCGCAAAAAAATAGAATTGACAATAAATATATTTATCACTTGTTAGGTTTTGTATCCTTGCGAAACTCGTTCACACGTGACTTCTGAGCGGAATCCTTCTGCCAATCAACGTCCATTCTCTCATCCGCTCGAGATGGAGATACAGAGGATGCACGCTGATTTGCATTCTCCACATTCGTTGGTGTGTCTGTGGTCTTCTTCGCTCTTGATAGACGACGAAGTTTGGTAATATCACTTTTAGAATGTGAGAGTGATGTTTGCGTCGCAGGAGTTGTCAACTGCTTCGCAATTAGCTGTTTCATGTCCTCAATTTCTTTGGCCTGTGCTGCTATAGTACTGGTATACCGTTTTGCCTGCTTCTTCATTTCTTCTGCTTGTTCTATGAGTTGCTTTCTCAGTGAAGACATCTCTTCCGCCTGCACCATCATCATTTGTTTCATCTCGTTGAGGGATGATTCAACTGATGTGTTAGGCGAAGTGTGCTTCGACAACTGCAAAGACTGTTCTTTTATTATGCTCTTGAGCTTGGCAACTTCCTCAGATGGTGTTGGGGAAGTGCTCTGAGCTAGAGCTTGAGAGAAAGATTTGGAGATTACAGGGTGCGGGTTGATTTCAGAGTAGCGTTTTCTTGCCTCATTGATCGAAATATTTTCCAAAGTTTTTATTTCCATGATTTTTGATTCCTTTTTGTAAAGTGGACATAACCGGGACCACACCGGGTGGTCACCGTCACAGTTCACGCAATGGCTAGAATTTGAGCACTCTTGCGGTTCGTGACGGTCAGCACCGCAATTCCCACAGGTCTCTGTACCTTTGCAGGTATCGCTGGGATGTCCAAACCTCTGGCACTTGAAGCACCGCAGAGGATTGGGTATGTGCGGGCGCACTGCCAGGCACATATATCCCGCGAACACCTTCTTAGGTATTACCGGAGTGTTGAACGTGAGGATGAGCAAGGGCGTTGGCACAAGTTTTCCGTTTTGTCGCTTACTTATTCTGTATACATCGATGATATTTTGTGATCTGAATTCATTCTTTAGTGTGTCAAGTTCTAGATTCATGAGATCATGACAGAATATGATTCCTTTGGACGTATTCAAAGATTTATGGGCTGAAACATCGATAAGGTAGGTCAAAAACAATTTAGATTTCAGAAGAATTTGGGATTGTTCGTTTGTCTTCGTTTCTACGAGTAGAGTGCCATCTCTCAGCGACTTGGAGGTTTTAACATCGCCTACCAGGCGGTTTAGCCCTCTATGTTGATCGAAGAGAGAGATATTCTTGAAGGACTTGTTTGCTGTTGTGATCGTGATAATTAAAAAGCGCGGTTCTTTAGCTACTGCTACCAGATCGTTCATGGAGATTAAATCGTCCATTAGAGCGGCTGGTCTTTTTTTGTTTCTGTGAATGGGGGAGGGGGAGATAATGGGGGTTTGGTTGATTTCATTCATGTTTGATCCCACGAGTAGCTAGGGAAATAAAGGTTCACTCGCACAGAGCCCCGCATATGAAAGTAAGGTAAAATTGAAACTGGAGGTCACCAGGTATCCAGAGTTCATCGTTCAATACTACATTAACCCGTAGTCATTCAGCCATTAGCACGATTGTTCCCACCATAGGCTTAGGTTCATGACCGTGTACATCGCAATTGTCGTCAACAAATGTGGGCGATTCGAGCATATGGAGGGAGCCGGCAAGAAGAGGAAAGTAAGAGAAAATAAGAGAAAAGAAAGGAAAGAAGAGAAGAAGAAAAGAGATCTACAGATAAGGAGAGAATTGAGAAGACAACGCAACGCTCAGCACTACCTCCATACACTCCGGTCACCGAAATGGAACCCACTCGACCGACGGTCCGAACTTGGTCTGGACCCTCACTCTAGACCTTGTCGTCATGGGTGACCCTGCTGGGAGCAAATTAATTGCTCCCGACGAAAGCTCTGGAGATCATGGGGCCACGCAAGCCCCCACACCACGTCAAGGTGTTCGGATCCTTTGAGGGGGCAACACTCTCATGTTTTGTGACATTAGTATGTAATGTAGCAGACCCAAACATGTTGCTTGGGGCAATATTTCCACAGTTAATAGCTTATTGTAGGCGTACTTTAGTCTTTAGAATACCGATATTCAACAATACAGAAATAAATGACAGTACATGTTTATTTATTCAACCTTTTGATTGCTGGGTAACAATAGGACATGTCCGGGAAAAACCGGATGGATGGCAACCCTAGTCCACTTACATCTAGATCAACATGTATTCTATTATTCTATATAAGTTTTTTCCATGGCTGCGTCTTCTTTCAAACCACAGATATCTAATTGAGAACATTGGCCAGTCTTAAAATTGGCCTCTTTCAATAGATCAGCATTTTTGCCTGTAAATCTTAGAATGTGCTGAAATATAAAATAGAAATACCGGTATCATGGGTCTAGATAAGTTTGGGCCTAGTGATTTAGTGAAATTGGTGCACCATGGGATATGTATTCTGACTTTGTGAATGATATTTTGATCCAATCATGATCCTACCGTTTTCATTGTTTTATAGAGGGTAGAGGATATGCCTAGGTTGGCAGGAGGGAAGGTGTCGAGGTCGTTTCCTGCTGGTGGTGGTACAGAATTCCAGAGAACAGCAGAGCGACAGATATAATGATAATAATTTGTTTCTAGGTTGTTCTTTCATCTGTTGGTATTATCCAGTATTCGTTCTGCTTTTCATATTAGCCTACCGTTTAGTACCGTAACGTGTATCATTAACACATTTCTCAGGTGGAACTAGTTCTTGGCACTGGAGTCCTCATTAACAGGAATAAAAAGAGGGAGTATACGATGAAATACCAAAGCGACCCATTAGAGCTAACCCGGAACCTCCTGGTAGAATTGGTGCCAGACTTGGCCAATAAAACTTCCAGGGAACGGTGCGGGTCGAATCAAATTCCCACTGATGTGTTCGAGGCGATTGAAAGTAACTTTGATGTAGTCTCACAGTAGGCCTATTTTGTTTTCTACCAACTTTCAATTATAACTAGCAGTTCAGGCTATCGTCTCGGCAGCCCTATGGCCAACCAGGCAAAATCTCGAATGAATGAATGAATGTTGGGTCGAAGGTGCATAACATCGAGGTCATTTTGCACCGTAACAATAGCATCTAGAACAATGCGTAATCAAAACACAGGTACTAGTATTATAGTACCAAGGCCGGGTCCTGTCCGATAGCAAATAGTTCAACTGTGCTGAATACTTGTGTTCCATCCACCAAGTGGTGTAAGATATCCAGATTGTGACGTCATACACAATAGTGGAGTTTATATTTGGTAACCATAATCAATTGTTACATTACTAAAAATGTTACTGGTCAAGTTGAAATTGAATGTTTTTCAGATATTATCTGAATATTGGGTCAACTTTGGACATATATTATAACCTTGAAAAAGCATCTCTTGTAGTGTGATATCACGTTATTATTGATGTTTTTTTCTGGAATGTTTTTTTCTGAATCATGACAATTAATGTTTAGGGTAGACCCTACTGTCAGCAGCCATGAGAAACTATACCTCTTGGAAGCCAGGGACCCGGACGTATCAGAACTTCACTGAAGGAATGCTTCAAGGTGCGTTGGATGCCGTGGAAAAAAGGAGACGTAGTCTAAGACAAGCTGAGGAGGAATTTGGTATTTCTAACTCGACTTCATCGCACAGAATTAGTTTGAAAACTGATGAACGTAGGCCTACATTGACTACCGTACAGGTGCCCGGGGCGTCCCAGTAGTCTGACGGACGAAGAGAAATGTTTCGTGGAACATCTTGTTGAATTGCCCGTGTGGGGATTTCCACTTACAGAGTGAGATTCACGTCACTTGGTGAAGGCTCAACTTGATGGTTCCGATATTGATGGTGATCGATATTGATGGTTGTCAATTATTTTCAATCGAATAGCTTGTTGATCAACAAGAAGAAGACATCGATGTTACAATTCACCACTAATGAAGCAAGCATGAAGCCCCCTTTTGTATTTACACAATAAAAGTATTCCACAAAGTCAAACGACCAAATTTCTTGGAGTCATCATTGACAATAAGTTGAATTGGAATGCTCATATAATAAACTTGGATCAAAAGAAATCTCCCTTTGTTTCTTAATTAGAAGAATGATTGAATTGTGTAATTTTGAAGCTGCTAAATTAATATATTTTTCATATATTCATTCAAGGATACATCATGGTATAATCGTTTGGGGACAGTCCAGCCAGGCAAGCAACAAAAATATGTTCTATTCAGAAAAGAGCAGTAAGGTGTCTCGCCCAGCCTAGTTTCAACCCGACAAGAGCCGGTGTGTTCTATCAAGACTCATGTTATATACTCTCCAAACGTTCTCGTATATACCATGTGTTTATATTTCAGATGCAATCATGTATGCTGTAGATACTAAACAATCATTGATAACCAATAACATGACAGACGATCATTTGACACGAGCTGGAAATAACTTCACTCTGCTGGGGCATAGACTAAACTTGTTCAAGCAGAGCCCAACTTATTCGGGGTGTGAACTTCATAATGTCCTTCCGAACAAATTGAAAAACTTGAGACATAACAGTGTTAGTGACATTAGAAACGAATTGAAAAATCTCCTCCATGAAAAGTGTTATTATTCTGGGAATGCATTTTCAGAGGATTTTGCTCTACAGAAAGAGTAATTCCGAATGTATATTTGACATCTCGCTGGCCTAGTGCTTATTTGTCCTATATCCATTTGTTACATTTTTGGAGTTAAATGTTAGATAATCATATTTATTGCTTATTTGTACCATATCCATCACTCGACAGGAACTGTGAACGCTCAAACGTAGGCCTACTATACGAAGTGTTTTGATGACCTATATCCGATGCAAATTAAAAACCTCCATAGCTTATTTGTCGCATATCCAAGTGTAGCGGAAATAGTACTTTCAGCCAATCAGAGCGTCACATTTCTGTCAGCTGATGATGTTGATGCCGTGAAGAACGATCAACAAGGTAGTGTTTATTGATGAAATAAACATTTGATACGCTCGTCACAAAATAAATGCGAATGCAGCGCCCACGTGTCAAGCGTAATTAGTTAGAACTATATTTGGTCGACTTTCTGACAGATTGAGATTTTCGAGGTTTAAAGTATGTTTTTTAAAGTGTCAGTAATGTATTTTTCAATCAATAATTTACAAGCCACTGCTCAATAGCAGAGCATGCTAGTCAGCTGCATTGAAGCCAATCACAAACTATTCTCCGGTAAGCTGGACAACTCGTTCACTAATAAAGACAGAAATCATTCTTGGGAAGAGGTCAAGACTAACCTCAATGCGATGGTTGGCGCTACAAAGGATGTTATTCGCTGGAAAGTGGTAAGTATTCACAATTCATTTTCTATTGGATGTATCCATATATGCATATGAAGAATGATCGCACTGCAAATTCAATTCAAGAATGATCGTAATGTATTTTGTGATACGAGTAGACCTAGACGTAGAGAGAAGACAGACTAAAGCTCGAAAGGCACAGGCCTACCTTCACCTAAGCCATACCCTAAGCGTGAGAGAAACTCAATGGCCTATCAGCCTAGGCCTACCACTATTTTCCCTCGCTTGATGACAAATAATAGGCCTAGGCCTATATAGCATAATAGGATTTTAATGTGTGGCCGGAAGAATCAGGTATATAAATAATATGCCATTTTTTCAAAAACAAATTTTGTGTGGAATAACCATCTACATCACATGAGTGAACTTGTGTAGCATTATATTTCGTATATCAAAGTTGGTGGTTTTTGAATGAGTGAATTAATGAATGAATATTAGGGTTTTTAAGGCGCATCGACAGCGATGTCATTTAGCGCCTGTCAAAATAAGTTGCTGAACCCAAAGGTATATAGTGTTAGATGAAGGTGCAAGTGAAATTTAGTTGAGAACACCATGTGAAACTAAGACTAAACTATTACTTAAGACGTTATACACTAATTTGTTAAAACCGAACATGTGTGTGCTGTAAAGGGTCACACCCATGGGACTAGAAGGAGAACGTTTTATTACTTGTTCTCCGTCCAAACTCGCGCCCAAATAGGAATGGAGGAAAGGCAAACCATAATATTGAATTATGATGTGATTAAAGATATTCCTGATGTCCATCACAAGAGATGAACATCAAGAATCAGTATCAAATGTCAAAGGCACAGATATACTGTACAGCGATGATTGCATGGAGGAAAGGCAAACCATAATATTGAATTATGATGTGATTAAAGATATTCCTGATGTCCATCACAAGAGATGAACATCAAGAATCAGTATCAAGTGTCAAAGGCACAGATATACTGTACAGCGATGATTGCATAGACATATTTTCGATATTAAAATGAATCAAGTAACTTGGCAAAGCTAAGGAATCTAAAAGTTTCATCTGTTGACTTGAAATTGTTCTCCAGTATTTTCGAAAGGGAGTCTTTCAAAGATAGCTGTTGTCTGATGAGCGCATATATGTTACATTCTACTGAAATGTGCTTAATGGTTAAAATCACATCACACATACCACATTTGGGAGGTATCTTTTCTGGCGTGAAAATCAAATCGAAAGAATCAAAGAATGGCTGATGCGCAAACGAGTTGAAATAACTTCTTCCCGTCGGAAGCCGCATAGACGAGTTGATTTCCTTCATTTTGTTGTTCACTTCTAGGTCCCATTCTCTCTGCCATCTCTTTTTGAAAATGTCTTTGAATTATGATTTAAGGTCACCACATGATACTCTCGAATCATCATTGTAGGTTTACTTAATACTTATATACTCAAGTGAGCAGGAAGCAAAAAATTAATACAGCCGCTGAATGCATTAAAAAGTGGACGAACTTGAAAGATTCGTATCGTCGACGCTTCGTCAATGAAGAGAAGGTCACGGTGAAGAGCGGTGCCGCGGCTTCGAATAAGAAGCCGTGGTACCTGGCACAAACTATGAGGTTTATGAGGGAATTCACGGTGGAGCCGAGGGAGAGCGTGGGGAATTTCCATCCAATTTCCGTGGTAGCGAGAAGGCAGGAGCAGGAGGAGGAGGAAGACGGCTCGGATGACGTTGACGACGTAGGCCTATCACACTTTTTATTCCAAACTTCACCTTCGACCTCATCAACGCCGAGCCCTACGATGTACGGCGATATCCAGGGACTGCCAAAGCGGGGGCGTAAATCAGTTACGGTGCGAGGTGGGTCTAGGCGAACTACTTGTGATAATTCTGAGGGAAGCCTAGGCCTACCTTCTCAGCTACCGTCCCAAGTCACTCCTCGTAAGGTAGTCCCTGGAACTACCAATGGCATCTCAACTAAAACTAGTAGTGGCAAGAAGCCAGAAGTTCAAGGCAATTTCGATGCAGAAGTGTTGGCGGTTTTGAAGCGGAAAGAAACAAAGGTTCGCACCTTGAGTATTGATTTTATGTTAGAAAATATAGGATTAAATAAGTTAAAATATAGGTTATATAACTGGAGGATTCATGGTTGTTATGCTCATCTCATAGTAATACCAAGTAGGTCTTGTTTGTTATCTTTTGCTGTACCTGCCGGTTATTAAAGGATTTACCGAAGATTGTTTGCTTATAGGATGAATGGCGTCATTGGATTAGCTAAGAGATAATGACTCATTTTGTATGTGTGCACAACCTGTTATCACCTTGCAATTTCTAACAATGTTCATCATTATTCAAAAATGTGTACATGGTTGGCGGTTTAATGTAATTTGACATTTCAATTTTATCTTTATTCGGTATAAACCATCAAATATTAAGATTTATCCAGGAAAACGAATTATATATTTTTGTGATGATGGATGAGCGTGTTAATGAATAATTAAATATCGATTGCTATTTTCATGAAAAAATTGAATTTTTCGTTAGTTTTTCTAAGAGGGGTTTCATGATTTACATAAAAGTATCAACACATTGTTGTTTGTTGTGATTACTATTATACAAAATCTATTACTATCAATAACGTAACGGGATAAACAACATGGCATTTTCCTTTCGCACCATGCGCATATCAAAGGGATGCCCCCTCACAAATGTTATGATAATTTGCTGGTATAGTTGTTTGTTGATCTTTACAAGTAATAGATGTATTTCAATCTGTGAATCCAGCTCTTCATTGATGCCAATCTAAATTTAAAATACGTCTGTAAAAGCTAATCCCCTGGTCAAGAGCCAAAGAAACAAAGGTTCGTACCTTGAGTATTGATTTTATGTTAGAAAATATAGGATAGGCCTATAGGTTTCTGTCAAGTAACAAAAACTAACACTTGTTTATTCAGCAAACTTCAGAAAGCAATACAGCAAACTGGTGGACTAGGCCCACCAAACATGCAGATTGTTCAATCCCAACTTGTAGACATTGTTGTCTCTCTCTCTCTCTCTCTCACACAACAAGTGACGTCACTTGACAGAAACCTCCACTATAAAGAGAAATCATCGATTCAAACAACCACCATGAAATGAAATCTACATGATTCATAGAACCTGAACCCTAGCCATTTGTTTTCTCATCTCTTTCTAATGTAGATGTTTCAATTGTTTTCAGGTTTCAGTCTTCTAACGAATACTTTTGTATGTCGTTAGTGGAGCAGAAGAGCAGATGGATAAGTTGTCCGCGAAGGACTTGTCATCCTTCAAACGGATGATATATTGCTTTCTCGATGACAAAGAACAGGAGAAAAGTTGAAGTGTAAATAGTGTAAATAATTTAATAATGTAATATAATAATAATCTGAATAGTATAGATCTTTATCTCAATTATATAAATAATTCGGCAATTTCCTCAATTGCCATGGCACAGCACCCCGATTCATGAAAAACTTGGAGAACCTCTCCCGTACGTCCTTGGCATCTTGGCTGTGGTTGTTCGAACCTAATAGTCCAAGCTCTCGGAGCCCATCCATCTCTTCTCGCCTCCAAATCCCGGGCGTCACAACGCCATCCGCATCCTCAAAGTCAGTCCCCAGATGTGAAATTTGTAACAAGATTTCAACTGTTAGACACATATTGCTCGGGTGCGGAAATATACCGCTCTGCAGAGACAGATTCGTATGGAAGACACAATATCGAAGATTTTAGGAAATAATTCAAAATCGATAGATACCATATTCATCTTCTTAAGATTATCGAACCTATTGGATCTCATTTGACATGCTCGTGGATCTGCGCCGTTGTATGCGTGTGACGACAAAGTTGTCGCGTCAACAGTATCATTTTTCAAACTTCCGCGATTAGGCTAATTATGTCTGATTAAGATGACGTTGGTTATTTAATCATTTTTTTTTCGGTTTTTTGATATTTGATACTTATTCTTGATGTCGATCTCTTGGGATAGACATCAGGAATATTTCAAATCAAACCATATTTCAACATATATCGATTATGGTTTGTTGTTCCTCCACTCCTATTTGAGCGCGAGTTTGAACTGAGAACAAGTAGTAAAACATTCTCATCCTAGTCACATGGGTGTGACCATTTACAGCACACACATGTTCGGTTTTAACAAATTAGTGTATAACGTCTTTAGTAATAGTTTAGTCTTAGTTTCACATGGTGTTCTCATATAAATTTCACTTGCACCTTCATATATCACTACTTACCTTTTGGTTCAGCAACTTATTTTGACAGGCGCTAAATGACCTCGCTGTCGATGCGCCTTAAAACCCTAATATTCATTCATTCATTCATTCAAGTCAGTAAGGCCTGGTGGGCAATAATACCCTTCCCTAGCATTGCTGGAGGTATTGCTTTGCTTCTGCAGAAGATTGTGAAGGCAGCAGGTTGCCTTCACAATTGCTTCTAGCGTTTGCAACGATGCAATGATGGGGCGACGGAAAATTCGCCATCGTGATGCATAAATGCCAAATGTATTTTCAATAATTCGTCGCGCTCGGCTCAGTCTGAAACAATACATATTGTATATAGGTTTTTGAACTAAATTAATCTTGCAACACATTTTTAAAAAGTATGTAAACTCGATCATAACTTATATGTATCTAGAATTCTGCAATAATCTCTCTCTTCGGTAGTCGAAGGGTTATTTTTTAAAAAACTTCATCAACCTATTAAAGGTTGGCAAACTCGATCATGAATTTGATATGATTTTTCTACGCAAACTTTTTCTTTTCGGTAGGCCTACAGACGTTCATTATTTTTTGAAATTACAAACAAAAACTTATATTTTTTCCCAACACAATACTGTACGCCTAAACAAATAAACTGTCATTTATATCAACCTATAATTGAAGATAGTTTTCTCAGCCGAGAGGAATCTTCCTGGGAATGGTCTCATTAAATTTGTTCGGAGTGGGAAGGCTTCATCTCCTACAAACACACTCGTTCAATTCCAGAGGATCTGGTAACGGCAATTCTTCGTTGATGATGGCTTGTCCGAATGAATGAATGAATATTAGAGTTTTAAGGCGCATCGACAGCGAGGTCATTTAGCGCCTGTCGAAATATGTTGAAACAAAAGGTGAAAAGTGAAATTTTGATGAGAACACCTAAATACATTAAACTAAGACTAAGACTAAACTATGTCTACAGTGTCTAGAGACGTTATACACTAATTTGTTAAAACCGAACATGTGTGTGCTGTAAAGGGTCACACCCATGGGACTAGGATGAGAACGTTTTATTACTTGTTCTCAGTTCAAACTCCCCCTCAAATAGGAGTGGAGGAACGACAAACCATAATAGATATATGGTGGAATATGGTTTGATTTAAAATACTCCTGATGTCTATCCCAAGAGATCGGCATCAAGAATAAGTATCAAATGTCAAAAAGCAGTACATTGGTGAAAGATGATTGCACAAACAACGTCATCTTGAACGGACATGGAAATGTCCTGATTCGGGCAGTTTGAAAAATGATACTGGTAACAAGACGACTTTATCGTCTAACGCAGATCCACGAGCATGTCAAATGAGATCCAATAGCTTCGATAATCTTAGAAAGCTGAATATGGTATCTATCGATTTTGAATTATTCCCTAAAATCTTTGACATTGTGTCTTCCATACGAAGCTGTCTCCTCAGAGCAGTATATTTCTGACACTCGAGTAATATGTGTCGAACAGTTAAAATCTCGTTACAAATCTCACATCTATGGACGATTTTATCGGGGGTGAAGAGATAGGAATGGGTTAAAAGTGTGTGTCCCACTCGCAGACGAGTGAGAACTACTTCCTCCCTCCGTGAACCTCGGATTGAAGATTCCCAAGCACTAACAGTTGGCTTTATTTCTCTCAGCTTGTTGTTGGTCTCCCTGTCCCACTCTTTTTGGAAACGAGATTTGAAAAGTAGTTTGAAATACGCCTTGAAATCATTGAAAGGTACTCTCGGGTTATCAATATCTTCTTTCTCCGTCGCTTCTTTGGCAGCCCTGTCCGCTGACTCATTACCACCAATCCCCACGTGTCCAGGTACCCAGCAGAACACTACACTGACATCCTGCGAGGCAAGGGCGGTCAGGAGTGTCCGAATTGGGAATGCTGGAAGATTCCTCCATCACTCTGTCGGCCTGCGGCTCCAATGTCGACGAAAGTAAAAAGATAATCAGCGTCACATGATGCCATTAGCACCATACTGAAACTCGACTTGTAGTTAAAGAAGGCTGATCCGGTGTTGCCTGGTGCCTCAAAGAGTAAATGAATCTCATCGGTACGGACAAAGCCGTAAAATCCGACACATGCCTGGCCAAAAACCGAAGTAAAAATTCCGCAGTGGCCGTAAATTGATGAAATTCATTTTTATTATTAAATTTCTGAAAGTACCGTTACCCACACTAAATTTGACGGATGAAAATATGACATCATTATCTCCTTTTGCTGAACGAATGCACTCCGTCAATAATATGAGCTAAACAGCTGTGCAATAAGTTCTCAAGTTGATAGAAGTGCTGGAGCGGTCTGAAACCATGGCGCTGACCCTACTACAGCCTGTCTAGATGAAAAGTGTGTAGGCCCTACCATAAAAGCTTTGCTTCATGCCTACCTGTATACAAACGTGTTTTCCATCCAAAGACCCACAACAATTTGGAAAGTCCCATCGTTCAAAAAACCTGTCGGCAATGGACTTCCATTCGTCTTCTGTTGGCACAATCTGATGTTAACAATCTGATGAATAACGCCCCATATGGCTTCACATGTCTCTCGAATAACTTTGGATACAGTGGCTCGTCCAACAAGCTCCGCAAGACATGGACACCATGCTATCTCCCGTAGCCAAATATCTAGAAAGACCCAATACTCACTAATTTGCTGATCAGGTCTACGGCAAGGTCCTGATTTCTACGACTGGGCATAGGCCTAGATCTAAATTTAACCTGGCGTCTAGTATGACATAACCTAAATGTACGCTTACGGCTTACCTCAAAGTGAAAGCGAGTCTCAGCCCAGCGGGTATGCTTCTTCGTCTGTTCGACGTTCTAGTTATCAGCGGACGAAGTAAATTAAAAAACATTTCAGGGGACATGCGAAAGTAGCGGTGGTGGGACTCCAAGTCCGTTTCTCTCATCTCATGAACAAGAGTGTACCAATTACCAAAATCCTCTCTAGATTGGAAGATTGGTCTAACCCACCATCGCGGAGTATTTCTTCGAGGTTACTCTCTTCCCCTTCTTCTCAGAATCAAAATTAATACAGCAATCTCTTGAGGTGTCATTTTATATCACAATTGCGAGAAATCAAGAAAAGTGCGCCAATTTGAAATCTGACAGCTCAATTCCTGATGTTCAAGGAAGCCTGTGCATATAGAGGTAATGAAGGCTATGGGTATGACGTCAAGAAAACGTGACGGTGAAGGCGAAGTGGAAACACGCAAGTTAAAAATCGTACCGATATCGCGTCGGACGACAAGAAAAAATCGGAATAGGAAACCCTGCTCAAGTCGAAAACCACGCAGATCTATCTTGACCGTTAAATCTGACTGTTAAAAATGATCACCCTTTAAATACCAGATTAAGACTTTTAAACAACTTCAAAATTCCCGATTACAATAATAAATATGGACAAAGACGACTTAAATATACTGTACCGGTTATATTCAATGGAATGCCAGTAAATTTAAGAAATATGGACAAATATAAGGCAATTAAATTAGAAATTAAGAAGTGGTTACTCAGCTCGACTGTAAATGTGTAAATGCCTATAAAACGTGTTCCATAGTGTTCGCATTATTTCGAATTTTCCACTCATTGTTTATTATATTTATTATTCACTTCCCTGTTCAACTCCCTCTTGTTCATTCTCTAACATATTTGATTTAGTTTGTAATTGTTCGACCTTGTAATGTTTCTTTCAGTTTTAACCATTGCATTACACAATTTTCTTTCTATTATTTTCCTGTATTTAACCACAGTCAAGCTCGCAAGGGCTTTGTGGACATCACGTGACTGTTCATTTATTTATATGTGTGTCTATGTCATTTTGTTCAATAATAAAAAAAAAACTTGTGTAGGCTACTGGGATTCCCCGTAGAAAAAAATCTCACATAAATACACGCGGAGGAATTTCACTTCGTTGGTACAACTCATGTTCACGAATTATCTATTTTCAGTTGGTATTTATTTAGATACGGTAGACGAATTAGTTATGCTTGGACTGAAACTGTATATGGTACCCTACTAATGGCAAGCATACTCATGAGAGTAGGGGACCCAACTAACCCATGTTGGTTCTACCACATAGGGCCTTGTAAACAAAACCGGGTCCACTCCATGCCAACAGCATGAAGCGGAGCAGATAAATGATTTCCCGTTCAACAAGTGGCGGATAGGAAAGTGCCGATTTTATGTCCGGGCGCTCATAAGCGCAATTGATCTTCTTGCAAAATAGAAGGAAATGATATTGTCATACAAAAACCAACTATTAAGCTCATACAACCAACGCCACTTACTTACGAGCTCAAGTGCAAACACATCCGATAGGAACCGTATCATGTCCAGTGCATTGCCATTGTCGTCAACAGTCGTGGGTGATTCAAGCAAGTGAAGGGAGGTGGCAAGAAGAATGAAAGTAAGAGAAGACGAGAGAAAAGAGAGCTACAGATGAGGAGAGGACTGAGAAGAGAACGCAACGCACAGTACTCCCTCCATTCACTCCGGTCACCAAAATGGAGCCCACTCGACCGACGGTCCGAACTTGGTCTGGGCTCTTACTCCGAACCTTATCGCCATGGGTGACCCTGCTGGGAGCAAATGAGTTGCTCCCGACGATAGCTCCGGAGATCATGGGGCCACGCAAGCCCCCACACCACGTCAAGGTGTTCGGATCCTTTGAGGGGGATCAAGTTGGAGCCATTTCAAGTGGAGAGAGGGGTGTGAATACCACTATCGTATGTGCAGTCAGTGCCGCGGGGCATTATGTTCCGCCAATGATAACCTTCAAGCGTAAAAGATTTGTCCACGATTTGGCGATAGGCGCTCCGCCTGGAAGCTGCGTGACTATTTCCGACACTGGATATATAAACAGCGATTTGTTCGTTGTATGGCTGCGGCACTTCATCGACGCTGTGAAGTCGTCAAGTGAAAAGAAGATATTATTGCAACTGGATGGACATACAACCCACAGTCGCAATCTTGAAGCTCTAGATCTTTGCAGGCAGGAAAATATAATTCTGGTGCAGCTCCCGGCTCACACGACACATCGCCTTCAACCGCTGGATGTGGCATTTTTCAAGCCGCTCGGCGTTTATTACATCCAGGCCATTGAGAAGTGACTGCGAACAAATGTGGGCTGTACGGTTGGCCAATATCAGATCAGTCAACTTCTCGGCGAGGCTTACGGTCGAGCAGCGACTATCGAAACTGCAATCAGCTGTTTCAGAAATTCTGGGGTTTGGCCGGTTGATCGCAACATATTTCAAGATCATCATTTTGCTGCCGCGGTGGCATTGACTCCGGTTCAAGTTGATGAGAAGGATTCAGACTCTGATTCGGGACCTTATTCTGGGGAGAGTGATGATGAGGAGGCAGAAGATAAGACGCCCAGAGAATGAGCCTTCCCAAAGTCCAGGAAAAACACCTCCAGGGTCAAGCAAAAGGCAAGTTAAAAATAATGTAACTTTTTAGGCATGTGCAGATGCTTTAATTGTGAAATATAGCCTAAATAGTTGGGACATAACGGGCGGGAAAGATTGCGATCGCTTGTCCGTGGGACATAGGCCTAGGGCGACTTGAGAAAAAATAAATTCAAAAATGGGTCGAATTCCGAATCGAGTTCTAACTGCGGGGTGGGAGAGGAAGGATTAATCTCCGGACTCGGGTAATAGATAACTCGGTTAATCGCCAACATCCCCAATGAGTGGTTATTTATACCTATTCCTCGTTTCATGTTATTACAGAATCAACAATGAAGATATGTCGCCAATCCCTCAAGCGTCGAAGCAGGTCCAGAAACGAGCCGGAAAAGGTATTCAGCCCGCTGTGGAGCTTACGTCATCCCCGTACAAGAACAGTCTTAAAGCTTCAAAACAAAATATGGAGAAGAAGAACCCGGCCAAGCGATCTTTGGCGACCACTTCATTCACGGCAGAAGAAAAGAGGAGCACTTGGTTCTGTAAAATGTGTCACAAAGACTATAGGATTGATATGATCCAGTGCCTCGGCACAAAATGTCGTGCCTGGGTTCATGCGACTTGCGCAAAGGTCAAGCCTGAACAAAATGTGTTTTATTGTTGTGATTGCACCGAAAAAGTGAAACCGTGAAGGTGCATCAGGAGTGATTTGGAAATAGGCCTATCCTTATCACTATGGCCTACTTAATCTGTATCGACTGATCAGTAATGTCTTTATATTATGTTACAACACTATCGCATTATATATTATGTATTATTAATAAGACTGCATCATTACCTTGAGACTGAAGTGTCATTACATTATATTGTGGCATATATGTCTTGTTTGCCTACAAATGATAGATATGCCTAATTAGCATGGTTCAATTCAAGTTACCGCAGGTTCAATTCAGGCAACCAGTCTCTTCAATTGAACCATTTGCAGTGTTCTGCAAAAATGATCAAAAGTGCCAATAAATATCCTTTTCGAAAAATTTGAAAAATCGAGTTTGTAGCTAAATCTTGTGATTACCTTCCCATAATCTTGATTCAACACAATTATGACAATTGAACCACACATGAATAAAAATTCACAAAATGGTTCAACCGAGGCAACCTTACCCTATATGGTACCCTACTAATGGCAAGCAAATTATTAATTTTAGATCATGTCAACATCAAAATTCGTTCTGGTTGAGTGGTTGAACGGTAAGGACAGAACCAAATTAACCGTCATCGATTCCAAATGGGTTCGAGACTTCAATGGAACAATTGACAGTGAATCATATATTGCTGAGTGGCGTGTCGGCAAGGAGCCGAAGACTGGGTGGCGTCTCCATGATGTCAAGGTTATCGAGACGTCTAGTAAGTGAAATGATATTCAAAGTGTAGTACCAGCGTATTCAATGTGAATGTTAATCGTGTTGTAGCTGCAAGTGGGATGTCACATGCAAATTAGGCTTGATTTGGGCTTTAGGCTTCTTCTACTTCTTGATTGTGAGTGATTTATTGAGCTTTTATGGCTGCCCTTCTAGCTCATTAAATTAACAACGTATGTATCAGAAATTGAAATCATGTTGGGCATGAGTTCAAATCTCGCATCATCTTGCAAAAGATCGTTCTTGTAAAAATCATTGTATATCATCCACTTATTTGTACCCCCAAATACTCATATTTAACTAAAACTATTAAAACTATTTAATATAAAATACTCATATTTTATCCCAGCTTATCATTTTTTTTGTTTGATTAAATTCAGCCGTATCAACTAATTGATACATTGGAGATAATACCTGTAAATATTGATATACAGGTGTACCATGCATGATCTTGCATAAAATTATATACAATAGGCCCTACGGTATCTTGAATTTTTCATCATTTTGATCGTCACACTTGCGCGTTGATGTAGGCCTACAGGTACCATTATTCCCCATTGTTTCCAATTGTTATTCTAATTATACAAATACGCTTTCATTTAAATTTGGTGCATTTGATTCAGCTGTTGGCATACATTCATATTGACCATTGGAATATTGTTAAACGCTGTGTAAAACCGAACTTTCATATTTATACTGTGTTTCAGATTCCCGTGCTGAATTGGAGAAGTTACTTCAGTCAGAAGCACTAAAGAGATATAAATCATCAAGTGATGAAACGATAGATGCGGACGACTTCGTTGTTACGTCCGAGGATGAAGAAACGGCCAATAATGAGTTACCGGTAGCCTCGAGTACCCATATTTGTTGCATACCATAAGTGTTCCTAACTTCTTGACATAGTCATCAACAGTGTTGGGCAGGGAACTCTACAATGAAGTGATTTGTTTTCTGAACTTTTTGATAAACACGTTACATTTGCGTCCAAGCAACTTGAACTTTATGAACGCCCAATCTTCTAAGCAAGTAGGCACACGATGACCTCGCTGTCGACGCGCCTTTAAACCCTAATTATCATCATTTCAATGAAGTGTTTATTTGGAAAGTTTGCATTTCAGTTTCGAATGATAATATTCTGCTGTATTACACGTTACACATTTGATACAACTACCGTTAAGGTACGTTCATACTACTACGTCAAAACGTTTTTGCCGTCACGGCTGGTCACGTGAACCAATCAGAGACTTGCCGTACCGGGCGACACGGCACAGCCGTCCGAGTTGAATTAACTTCAACTTACTGCCGTACGGCTAGCTCGCCGGTTTGCGGTTTGTGATGTAGTCGGCCTAATCACGGCCCTGTGCATGCTCGGACCGCTTTTCCTACGTACGGGGAGTGTAGAACCAACTGTTCAGCGGTCGACTCTTTTGATTGTCTTCGTTCTCTAACCTCATTTGTGGTATGAGATTGTGATAATTACCAAATCTTTCTCGGTTTTAAAAGATTGGACGAGAACCCCACCTTCTAGGTCTTCTTTGAATTCTTCTTTTCATACTCTGTAAATGTGCAGTTGCAGCTAATAATAATGCTTTCTTTTTCAAAAGAAGTGGAATCAAGTAACTTTTCACTGTTGTCGTCCATTTTGACAGATAGCAGACCGTGCTCACTTGCCGTCCGACGTTTACCGTATGTACTCTGAACGAAAGAAAAAAAGCCTGTGTTTACCGCAACGGAAAAACCGTACATGCGGCAGGTTGCCGTAGTAGTATGAACGTACCTTTACATTGATTTTCATGTTAAAAGTCCCTGCACGAAAGGCCTGAATGCTACTGATAATTTTGCTGACAATATCATTGTTACGGTATTGTATAATCTTTTCATTAACTTTCTCAGGGCAATTTGGCATAGCACTTCAAGGACCCCACACCCAACGTCATGAGAAAAAATGTATCAACATTATTTGAAACGTCTGGGCCTAGTGGGGCTACAAATACACCGGATCATGCCGATATGGCGACCTTGCTGCAAATCAATAAGGAGTTGCTCGATATCATCAAAAATGGTTTGTATAGATTCAATCTTTGTTCTATTTACAGTTTTCCTGTAACCAGACCGAAGCCAAGTATGGCAGCTTGTTTGTGTGATTAGTATGTAGTTATTTTCGATGTAGCTCCTCAAATAGGCCTAGTGATTTTTTTCTTCCTTTGATGTGCGAAAGAGTGGGCAAGATAATCAGATGTTACGGAGAAATAAGCGGAGAAATACCGACGAACAACCATCAACGAGCAAAGTGAGTTTGATTATGATTAACTTGCAACTTATCGCTCGGGCAATTGAAATCTATATCAAATTTTGACGCCCTTTGCATAATCCAAATTATACCCCTACAATAACCCATTCGTAAATATTCTTTTTACAGGGTTCCCACCTACCTGGAAAACCTGGAAAAGTCAGGGAATTCACTATAGCTGCTGAAAAGTCAGGGAAAAGTCGGGGAATTTGGCAAAAAATAAAAAAACCTGGAAAAGTCAGGGAAAATGGGTTATAATGGATGACATTTGCTGAAATTCAATAATAATCTGTATTTGTGGATATTTTTCAATTAATAAAACATTTACAAATACTAATAGAAATGAGAAGGCACATTTCTAAACTACCCACAAAAAGATAAGTTTTTTTTCCATTGGTTTATATTGATGTGGCAGAACTGCTATTAATGAAGCAAAGTTGGTATCAATATTTACTTGGTGTTATAACTGTTATTATGTTGGTTAACTATTGAATACAGGCATAGATAAAGTATAGTCTCTTTATTTACTCAATGATACAGGTGTCTTGGCTGAAGCCTGCATCTCAGAGTGAAGATTCAACTTGTACTGCATAATTGAGGTAAGGCAATATAATTCTGTTGTTCTATTTTGAAATATCCTTGCAATATTACATAGGTTGTAGTTTTAGCTATTTAGGCATATTAGCAGTTATATAGGATGTATATTGTTTTGTTCTAGGCTCGTGCATTCCTTGGTCATCTGGGGCTAGACTAGCTGATTACAATGGCTAAGAAACCAACACATTTCAACACCGATTGGATTGATGAAAGAATATCTCCAGATTGGTGCAACATACTGAAACCTATAACAGGTGATACCAACAAGGCATACTGCAAACTTTGTCAAAAGGCTTTTGGCCTAAGCAATATGGGCAGATATGAGTTGTTAGTCATATGCGAAGCAAATGTCATCAGAAAAACGAAGCAACAGTGCAATCAAATAAGAAAATGACTGTCTTCGTACAACCAGTAACGGTTGAATTACCGGCCTCCAATTGTACAGCTCTACAAGCTAGGCCTGCACCTATGCCTACCAGTAGCACTGAGTTTGTAGTTATAAGAGAGTACCTCCAATGTTAAAGTTCTATAAGAGCAACCGTGATCGGCCGGCCCGAGCTTCACGCCAAAAGCAAGGTGTTTTGTCCAGGTGGTGCTAGTGTCGGCGTTACCAGTCAACCGGCGACACTAGCACCACCTGAACAAAACACCCTGTTCTTTGGGAGAAGCTCGAACTGTCAGAATTATAGAGCCTCCCATAGGAATGTCCAGTCTTTCTAACGTAGTTATAATAAAGTCAATGCCAGTATTGCTCTTGGCGTAAGCCTACCTGCTGACGAGAAATCATCAGTGAACAATTATGTATCAAAAGAAGACGTAACCGTATCCGAAATTCTGTGGTGCTTGAATCTAGTTATGAATCACTATTCTCCTAATTCATGTAAGATATTGAATGCATTGTTCAGACGTATGTTTTCTGATTCAAATATTGCAAATAAGTTTGCATTAGCTCCCACAAAGGCGTCATATTATGTGTGTTTCGGCATAGCTCCGTATTACCACACAAAAGTTTTAGACTTGATCAAAAACATCAAATTTGTTGCTTGCTTTGATGAATCGCTCGATAAAATTGCTCAGATGGGCCAAATGGATCTAGTAGCTCGATTTTTTAATGAAGAGATCGGGGAAGTAGATACTCGATACTTAACATCGGTTTTTATGGGACATGCAACAGCAAAGAATGTACTCAGTTCCTTCAAAGAGGGTTTACAAGGCCTCAATATTTCCCTGTTACTGCAGGTAACTATGGATGGGCCCAATGTTGGTCACAAGTTTTTGAATGATTTGAAAGGTGAAATGAAGAAACAGCCTGAAGATCCTGAACTGCTTGATATAGGTGCAAGTGTTGCATGGATCAATGCAAACTGGCCACAAAGCTGCTGGATGGAATGTGAATGAAACACTCTGGGGAATGTTCATGTTGTTTCACAATACTCCTGCTCGTAGAGCGGACTTCATTGCAATAACAGAGACTAGACCATTTCCTCTAACATTCTGCGCTACGAGATGGGTGGAGAACGCAAGTGTAGCTAATAGAGCAATGGGGGTGTTCCCTCAGGTTTTGAAGTATGTCAAATCAACAAATCGGTTACCTAATAACATCACATGTTCCAATGTCAAAAGTGCATGCGATGATCCACTCACTTTACCAAAGATTGCCTTCTTCAGCACTGTAGCCTCTATCCTAGAGCCGTTCTTAACCAAATATCAGACTGCAGAACCAATGGTGCCTTTCCTCTATGAAGACGTGTATGAGATTATCCACACGTTGATGACTCGATGTGTAAAACGAAGTGTAATGGAAAATTACAGTGAAAAACTTGTAGAAGTTGATCTGTCAGTTGAGGAAAATCTCTTGCCAGCAAAGTATATAGACATTGGGTTTGCAACTACTAAAGTCCTTGGAAAGTGTAAAGTCAATGAGCTAGAAAAGCAAGTATTTTTCAATGATTGTCGTAAGTTTTTTATTGCTACTATTTCAAAGATTATTTAAAGAAGACCACTGAAATACAATCTAGTGAAACCAGCTGCATGTCTTGATCCCAAAATTATGAGCACAGATCCCCATCTTGCAGAGAAAAAAATTAAAAATCTGTTACAAGCCTTACATGACAAGTGTCAAATTTCACCTTCGGTAGCTGATAAAGCAAAAGTACAGTATCCAAGACTAATGCTAGATTCTTCTGTTAAAGCAAAGTTAATTGAGTTTGCAGATGTTTCTGCACAAAAACCACCAGCACTGGATGTCTTCTTCAACAGTATGCTTATGAACCGCACTGATTGCACGGAATTGTGGACCGTCATGAGACAAGTTTTGATTATGTCTGGAAATGCGACTGTTGAAAGTGGATTTTCAATAGATGAAGAACTGTTAGTGGAAAATCTACATGGAAAATCTTTGATCGCTCAGCGGCAGGCTTACGATGGTATCAAAGCGGAAGCAGGAGTGTTTGCAGTTGACATTAATGCAGATTTGTGTAGGTCTGTGAGACAGTCGAACTCGCGTTACAAAACTTTCTTAGACGATAAGAAGAAGGAAAATGAAAGATCTTCAGCACGACGTTCGCAAAAGAGCCAGAGCTGAAATATACTCACTCGAAGCTGAAAAGAAGAAAATTGAAGTTGCTGCGTCGATAGAAAAGCAATCTCTAGATAGTGGAATATCTACCCTTCGTGAACTTATCTAGTTCATATGAGCTTGAAACTTTATCTCTGTTTTTATTATACTTTAAAAATAATAAATATGTATAATAAATAAACATATTGTAATTATTTGGTCCATTTACTATTATCATTATTCATTTGACAGTTGTACATTATTGTACTGACCTCATTATCTTTTAACGCATCAGACCTGGAACTAAGCGAAAATAGACCTGGAAAACCTGGAAAAGACGGGGAATTTCATACCAGGAAATAAGTGAGAACCCTGTGTTAGTGCTTGGGAATCTTCAATCCGAGGTTCACGGAGGGAGGAAGTGGTTCTCACTCGTCTGCGAGTGGGACACACACTTTTAACCCATTCCTATCTCTTCACCCCCGATAAAATCGTCCCCAGATGTGAGATTTGTAACGAGATTTCAACTGTTCGACACATATTACTCGAGTGTCAGAAATATACTGCTCTGAGGAGACAGCTTCGTATGGAAGACACAATGTCAAAGATTTTAGGGAATAATTCAAAATCGATAGATACCATATTCAGCTTTCCAAGATTATCGAACCTATTGGATCTCATTTGACATGCTCGTGGATCTGCGTTAGACGATAAAGTCGTCTTGTTACCAGTATCATTTTTCAAACTGCCCGAATTAGGACATTTTCATGTCCGTTCAAGATGACGTTGTTTGTGCAATCATCTTTCTCCAGAGTACTGCTTTTTGACATTTGATACTTATTCTTGATGCCGATCTCTTGGGATAGACATCAGGAATATTTTAAATCAAACTATATTTCAACATATATCCATCATGGTTTGTCGTTCATCCACTCCTATTTGAGGGGGAGTTTGAAGTGAGAACAAGTAATAAAACGTTCTCATTCTAGTCCCATGGGTGTGACCCTTTACAGCACACCCATGTTCGGTTTTAACATATCAGTGTATAACGTCTTTAGTAATAGTTCAGTCTTAGTTCCACATACTGAGGTGTTCAAATCTAAATTTCACTTGCACCTTTATATAACACTACTCACCTTTTTGCTCAGCAACTTATTTTGACAGGCGCTAAATGACCACATTGTCGATGCGGCTCAAAACCCTAATATTCATTCATTCGAAATTCAAACCAAATTCAAACTTTCCACAAACAAGGTGATTGCCGAACATCTTCGGCTGCTGGTTGATTACCAGGAAACGAACGACTTGAAATTCGCTGCTAAAATCACTGAAGATCATTTAGACCCTAATCACTTCGATAAGATGGAAGTTAATAAAGCTAAGTAAGTCATTAACAATGCCGTAAGTTGTGGCCTTAAATTTCTGGCAGAAGAGTCAAATGACACATCTTTACTAACAACAGCATAGTTCTCAGATGTGGTTGAAAAATGGTTCAATTTGATGACTTCCAGGTACCCAGTACTGGCTTCAGGTCGTGTTAATAAGAAAAAAATTACAACGAGACAATTGAGTTTCTTAAATAATGTTATTGAAATATTTCAAAGTTTGAAAGTTGGCGAAAAAAGGGCAATGGAAGCCAATACAAGCAGGGTCATTTTGGCTACCTCGTCAATGTTGGAAACCCAACGAATGAAAAAAGTACAAATTTCTACTAACGTCAAGATGTACACAATGAAAAAAGTACAAATTTCTACTAACGTCAAGATGTACACAAGATTGTTTAGAAAATGTATTTTCTTGTGTCCGTCACAAACAGAAGATCCCAACGTGCCTTCAGTTTAGAAACAATTCAAAGTTGATCTACGTTGCTCAGTAAATCAGAAGGGAGCTACGAGCAAGACGATAGAGTTTTTGTCGGGCTTTTTGAACAAGCCTACTAATAAGGATGTTGTAACGTTGCCATTTATTTTGCCGAAAACTTGGGATTTAGCCCCGTCTGCTTCCCTCAATAATGCAGAGATGAACTGCCTTTATTATATTGCAGGTTACATTGTGTCAAGAGTAAAAGCTTTGGACAAAACTTGTAAATCCTGCTTTCAATCAGTAGCATCCGAACATCCCGTAGTAACTGATTATTCAAGATTGGTACAACTTGAAAGAGTACAAAGAAAGCTGTTTGTTCTACGTCACTGAATATATATTTCGGTATTTCCTCAAAATGGAATTATTGTTCCGTAAATTGGAAACATATTAGTTGCATGAAGATGTAAAATGTGAAAAAAACACAGGGTAAGACAGCGAAAGAAACCATTTTGACGCTGAAAGAAATTTTTGCGCGTAATGGCATTCCACAAACTTTCATGTCTGATAATATGCCGTTTACTAGTCTCGAGTTTCGGCAATTTGCTACTGATTGAGATATAAAGATGATAACGTCCAGTCCAATGCACCCCAAGTCCAATGGTTCAGCAGAACGGGCCGTACAGACAGCAAAGAATATATTGAACAAAGCGCTTGCAGATGGGAAAGACATTTATTATGGGTTACTGCAATTTCAGGAGTTGATAGGTCTCCAGCGCCATTATTAATGAGTTGCCAGTTACGTTCAAAGTTGCCAGTGATCAATAAGAACTTGAATCCAAAAGTAGAACGCAATGTTGAACTTTGTTTGAAGGATATTCAGAATACACAGAAGCATTACTCTGATCCTGGTTCTAAGCAGTTGAAACCACTCAACGAAGCTGATGGTGTTTAGATCAGAAGGGAAGGAGAATGGAAGAAAGCAGTTGTCCAGGAAAGGCTTTTTGCGCCTAGGTCATACATTGTTACTACAGAGAACAGTAAAAACTATCGTCGTAGTCGCAGTGAACTCAGATTATCAGGAAATCCTCCACCAAGAGTGGTCACTGTGGATGTGGGTAATAGTATTGTTAATGACCAAAGTGTTGTTGAAGATCAAAGTATTCAAGAACATGTCGAGGGATCACAAGAGTGTATATAGCATACTTTCCGAATTCTATAAATAACTATCGATAGTAACAAACGCCATATTGGAAAAAGATCGATTGTAGATTTTCGGACAAACAAATTCACGGACTACTGTATTAGATCATTTAGTCCGACATAATTGTTATTCGATTAGGTGAAGAAGATGTTCCTGGAGCTAAACTCCCTTATTCCAATGTGGAACAACATTCAGCAGAACAATTAAAAAGGTCGGGGTATGCCAAGGAGTGGGTTGAAAGCGGATTTAATTGCAAGGTAAAAAGTAGGGTTATCCTCCGATGACAGGCTAGCCATTGCCTAGCCTCACATGTGATAGGTACATGTGGTAGGCCTAGGCTAGGGCACATGCTATAGGGAGTTCTAGGCCTAGCCCTCTAACTTGAAAATATATCAAAATCAGTAGACCTGGATTACACATAATGAAAGAGTAGGCCTATAATGGTTCGGTCCGTCTATTTTTTAATTTAGCTATGAATAAATAATGTACATAGGGCCTAAGCCTAGCCTATTTGTGGTTTAATTACAAGCTACCATAGGTATACATATATGATGATCAAGCATTATATTTTATTGGTTTAGACTTGAGAGTAGGCCTATACAATAGCGGGCTTAGCTGAACTATTATATTTCAGGGTACAAACGTGTCTTCGAAATGGGAACTAACCGATAGACGTTGCCGTAGATTGCGGAAAATGGCACGACCTCAAAGTTAAAGAAGCCCGACAATCCTGCCTCACAAGATGTACCAACCCACCACTAGCACCAACTAGCACCACTCCTGTTTGCAGTGACACCCTTAAAACACGGATGAATTTTTCAATGGCTCCACCTCCACAAAAGTGTTTCAACTATGATAACATGTATTTTCATATTGTGGAATCAGTCCAAAGCGTGAACAATTTTGCAGTTCCTCAACTTTCAAACAGCAGTCTCAGTGATGCAGAAGAGGGAAGTAGTAATGTTGACCTACATACCAGCAAACCCTTACGTCGAGCAGAGAATTTATTCAAATCTGGACATGTGAAAGATTTGATGGCATTGACTGACAGTACATATACTATATACATATACTATACATATATACATATATATATATATATATATATATATATATATATATATATATATATATATATATATATATATATATATATATATATATATATATATATATATATATATATATATATACATATACATATACTACGGCCTTGAAGCAAATGTTATGGCATCATTTCGTAAGGATGTGTACTCGGTAACCGTGAACTTATCTTTAATGAGTGGGCACGTTATGTTTGTCGAGTGAATGTGTAAACTGTAAAGCGTCTGCCATGGGCCGCTGTAGCCATATAGCAGCAGTGCTTTATACTCTTTTGGATTTCAGTAAACTTAATGGTGAGGGTATATCTCTCACAAATGATTTGCGCGCCTGGAACGTTGGACGCAGTTTTGATAAAGATCCCAAAAGGTTGCCACCCTCGGCAGTTCGGTCAGCTGAGGCACCGCTTCAGAAACTGAAGTCACCGTTGGGCGTGGGTTCGAATCTCGCATAAGGCATGAGTTTTTGTAAATGTCCTCTCACTTGTCATCACTTCATACATTCATAATCATCAGCTCATTCGTACCCCCGTATAACCTAGCTGTTGGTGGGGTCGTTAAGCAAACAATAATCAATCAATCCAAAAGGTTGTCCCGAGACCGACTATGACGGATAATACACCAGCCAAGAAAAATCACGAATATCACTTTTTGATGCCCGCCCCCATTGTTATAGAATCGAAAAGACAGTACGGGGCTGCAGTCATCAACGGCAGGTTGTAATTTGAAGGATAGAATGTGGGAGACAATTTTACCGTTAGAATACAATGACTATAGACTCGATAACAATGAGTACAAGTTCATACTCCAAAAGCGAAGCCAGCTATTGGCAAGTCTTAGCACTGAAAAGATTATTTTGAAACACACCCATATTGTTTTAAATAATTAAAATGGGGTGGTAAGATCGCCCTTGTGGTGCCCCGTCCAAACGATTCTACTTTTCATCCTTAGCCTCAATTGGGGAAAAATGATTTTGTATCAAGTTTCGATGTTATTAAAAATATATATATTGTTTGGTAGATATGCAAGGCACTCAGCTTTTGGGACTTACATAGATCTGTTCGTATCACTGCATCGAACTGTCACGCAATATCAAGAACTTCGTTGCTTGAACCTACTAAAGCCATAGGAAACATCCTAAAGAGAATTGTGTGGTGTGCTCCGAAGATAACAACAACTGCTATCCAGCAGGGAATGAGTAGTGAACCACTAGCCAGAGAAGCATACGGTGAAATACTTTCTAAAACTGAACCTGGTTATGTGTTTGAAACAGGACTTTGGGTAAGTAAGTAAGTAAGTAAGTGTTTATTGTTCTTTACATTTATAAGTACAGTATAAAGGTTGCAGTGTAAATTCCCCAATAAGGCAAGCTTGTGCTGGGAAATTCTAAGTAAACAACTAGAGATGATATAATATATGGAATACAGATTACAAAATAGCATTTTAAAAATAAAACATAAGTTCTAGGTATCTATAGTACGTAACAAAATTAATTAATTTGAATGAAAAGTTGAATAATGCTTAGGTAAAGGTAAGTGGATGCGACAATATCTCTAGATATTTTAAACAAGTATGGTAGAATATTTTTCAGTTCAATGGTTTCAATAAAATAATATCTTACTATGATAACAACGATATTGCAGTCAAGCCCTTACATACAAACATTACAGTTGTATTATTAAGATTAGCATCAAATCGAGTATTATAGCAGGAACTAGCACTGCATCGGGATTACATCAAGTAGAGGTAGACTCAACGAGAAACCATAACTAAATAAGACTATAAAGTAAAAATATTGTGAACATACAAATGTGAAAGAAAGAAAAGGGAAAGTAGGTGGCTTTGGCTGTAGACATCTTAAACATTTTTGGGAAATATAATAACATTTGATGTAAAAATATGAGGTAATATTAAATGTGTAAGAGTAAAGTGATGTAATATTAACAATACATAGCATGTTCCCTGCATACAGATTTGTTGTGCAGATGGAATTCAGTCAAAAATTGCACAACAATAACCTCTCGCTACATCAAATTCGACAGAACGTACATTTGAAGTGGAGCCAATTTAAAGATTCAAACTAAAACTAAAACAAGGACTAAAACTAGGACTAAAACTAGGACTAGGAGGAGAATCAAATACAAGTATTATTACTCAAGACTTACCGCATAGAAACGTTGAAAATCATGTGTTAATGATTGCATTAAGTTCCTGTATGGGAAATGTTGCGAACCATTTTTTAGCTTTGAAGTTAAAACTGTGACGTGATTTAGTGGAGCGAATATTCATTGGAAGAGCGTTATAAAGTTTACTACCAAGGAAGTTTAAGTTTCTCTGTGAGATGCCCTTGCTGACTCTGTATTGGAAAAGTTTGCCAGACGATTTATAACGGGTAGTGATATTGGAATGAGTTAAAGGTTGTGGAGGTAATGGTAAGTTAGTTTTGTTCGAGTGAATAAGTCTACAGACGGCGAGAGCGTAAATTTTTCTGATTTGGAGAAGTTTAGTAGATTCGTAAATTTGTGCAGTGGGGTATCTTAAATGTTTTTTCATAATAACTTTGATAACTGCATTCTGAAAGGTGATTAGCGGTTGTAGGTGTACATCATAAGCGCCACCCCAGCCGGCGATGCCGTATTGAAGGACGGACTGCACAAGTGCAAAGTATACCATTTTCATGGAATGAGGCGAGAGAATGTTACGCAGATTGAAAAGATTGGCCATGGTGAACCTCAATTTTTTGATAGTCGATTGGACGTGATTAGTCCATTTAAGGTGTTGATCAATGACTATACCAAGATAAGTTGCAAATGTGGATTTGGAAAGAATGTTACAGGTGCAGGGCAGGTTAAGTGAAGTACAAGAGTTAGTATGAAGTGTTAATGAATGAGAAGTAGGTTGAGAATTATTCCGAGGTGAGAAGGTGATGTACGTTGTTTTTAGAATATTCAGAGAGAGCAAGTTATTATTTAGCCAATTTTGGACTTTTTGAAGACCAAGTGAAGCTAACTCATATGTGTCTTTCCAGTTTTTTGATGAAAATAACAAGACCGTGTCATCTGCAAAAGTTATTATTTGACAATTGGCATTCAGCGAACAAAGATCGTTTATGTAGATTAGAAATAGTATAGGGCCAAGGACCGTTCCCTGTGGAACACCACATTTAATCATTCGAGGCTTGCTTGTGACTTCATTTATTGAGACCTTTTGCTCACGATTTGCAAGATAGTCCATAAATAGATCTAAGGGGGTGCCTCTGATACCTAATTTATGAAGTTTTAGAAATAGGATTTTGTGGTCGACGGAGTCGAAAGCCTTTGCAAGGTCTAGAAATATTGCTAGAGGTTTTTCGTTCTTGTCTATATGAGAGTGGATTAATGAAATCAGCTTGATTATTGCTTCCTCAGTGCTTGTGTTGGTACGGAAACCAAATTGGTTTTTAGATAACAGTGAATTTTGTTCTAGGAAATTGTACAAACGTTTTTTGATAGATTTTTCGTGAATTTTTGAGAGGTTAGAGAGGATAGAAATAGGTCTGTAGTTGCTAGTTAATGTTTTATTCCCTTTCTTAAAAATAGGTTTGATAAGCGCTTGTTTGAAAGGTTCGGGATAAATCCCGGTTAGGAAACTTTGGTTTATGATATGTGCAAGTGGTATGACTAGAGTGGACTTTAAAATTTTGATAGTTTGAGTATCAATGTGGTCGGGACCAGAGGCAGTATTCAGTTTCATTTCGTCTATGTATCCTAATATTTCATAGGGGGTGACCGGTACCATGAAGATTGATGTTGGATGTAAGGGTAATGAGGGATAATTGGTTGCTTGTGAGATATCTTTATTGTTAAGTATTTGTACCGCCATTTTCTCACCTATATCGCTGAAGTAGTCCACGAAGGTGTCTGCCACTAGTAATGGATTCTTAGTAACGGTAGTTAGACCTTCGTTCGTTGTGATTTTTGTAATATCGATTTTTTTAGAGTTACGGTTTGTGAGTTCGTTGATAACTTTCCATACTTTCTTAGGATTGCCATCAGCCTCATCAATTTTTTGTTTGTAGTAGTTAGTCTTTGTGATTTTAATTAAATTAGTCAGGAAATTTCTGTATGACTTGTAGTAGAGGTGTAGAGGTTTATTGGCTGAATTACGTAGTACTTGACTGTGAAGTCTGTCACGGGTTCTAATTGATTTGATGATCCCAAGCGTGATCCATGGCTTTAGTTTGTGCTGTAGTCGATGCCTTATTCTTATGGTCTTAGTCGCTTTATTAACATGGTGGTGGATAATGTCAATTAGGGTTGATGCTGCCAGACTAGGGTTTTCTTCGTTAAATATTATGTCCCAGTTTTGGTAATTGAATGCGAGTGTTAATAAGTCATAGTCAATGCGGTCGAACTCATTAATAGTGGTAGTTGGATTGTTGTTTCTATTATTGTTATTGAGGAATCCTATGCAAGTTGCATGGTGATCGGTTATAGATGTCTGTAAGACAGTACTTATAGAGGAGTTGTTCGAGTTTATAAAGATATGATCAATGCAAGTTTTGGATGATTTTGTAATTCTAGTCGGTACATTGATGCATTGCGTGAAACCGTGGGCAGAGAGTGAGTTTAGGTAGTCCTCTGCATTACGTGAGAGTTCCAGGGTGTTAATATTGATGTCGCCCAAAATTATCTTATTTCCGTTTTTCATGTGGTTCATTTCGTGGTCTAATTCATTTATGAAGGTCAAGACATTACTCGACGGAGAACGGTATATTGCCCAGACAGAAAAGGGATCATTGGCTTTAGTAAGTTCAATGTTAATTACGTTAGCTTGAGAGAATGCTTGAACTTGATTGATAGAAATTATTTCCAGTGAAGAGTCTCTAATTAACAATGTTATCCCATCATGGGATGTTATTTTGGTGGTAAAGTTGTAGGTTGTGTAGTTTTTTAGAGTAAGTAGGTTTGTGTCCAATTTTAATTGAGTTTCAGTTAATACAATAAGATCGAAGTCAATATTAATGTCTTCCATAAGGGCGGCTAATTCATCAAAATGTCGAATTATGCCACGGATATTCATATGGAAGATCTTTAAACCGTTGCATGCTACATATGTAGAGTGCAGTTCTTTGGTTGTAGCAATATTCGTAGTCCTAGTATTTAATTCTCCTCGAATGGCGTTTTGAGATCGGTCATGATGGATCATGAATATTCGATAGCACAAATCCAAGAAATCAAACAGTGTACAAGAGCTAATTATTAATTATAATATAAGTAAGCTAATATCTAACCTAGTATATAACCTGAGTTAACAGTCAGCTGAAATAGGATAGGCCTATTCCGGGTGCAACTAATGACTTTGGGTTTATGCTATAAATGACTAAACATTGTACCAAGGGTAGAAGCAGTAGTGAGACATTAGTTAGCTAATTGTGACAGATCAGTTTGAGAGGTGATACGATACCGTTTGTCGTCTTTTATGGCAATAATAGTGCCATCCTGTGACCAGCATTTTCTGGGGCCTACAATCTTTTGGGTGGCGATTAGCAGTTCGTGTCTTGTCCGAGTGAGCGACTCCGTGATCAACAAACCAGAGTCTTTCAGAGCTTTCTTTCTCTTCCATGCCACTTCACGAGTCTGGTATGCAAGGAATTTGATGATAATGGGTCGTTTGTTGTTATTTCCACCGTGAGGCGCTCCTAGTCGATGGCAGCGGTCAATGTCGTCTCTTGAGATTTTCATGTCCAGCTTGGCGAGAAAGATATCAGTTACTACGGCATATGTGTCCTCGCTGGTAGTCTCGGTTGCACCGTGCACAAGTAAACAATTTCGCCTACTATATTGTTCCAGAGAATCAAGTTTAGTGTCAAGTCCCTCCAGTTTGACAGTAACAGACTGCAATTCCAATTTCATCTGTAGCATGTTGTTGGAAACGAGTGATTCTAGTTGGGTAAACTTCTCAAAGAGGTCACTGTGTTGGTTTGGTTGAAGTTGGTTTTGTTGATGTTGGTTTGTTGGGGGATCACTTATCAATTTCCTGAATTCATTCATCGCCTGGGTGATGTTGGTTTCAAAGTTTGTTACTCGATCTTGAAGCATTGAAAGATCATCCTTTGTCACTGTAGGTTTGCCTGCCTTTGTCATGTTGATCGCGAATGGTCGGGTCTGGGAGCGGTGTTGTATGTTCTAGGCGCGGCCACCAGTTAGTTTTAAAATTGTTGGGTTGGTACAGTAGTAGAGGTGCAAGCTAGATGGGTAGTGATGGATGCTAACTTCACTATGATGCTTTAGATGAAGTTTTAGTGATTCGCTTTGGAGACGTATACTTGACCGTAAAGTTATAGTTATTAGGTAGGCACAATTAGGATTTAATGGGCTACTAAGTTATGTAGGAGAAGATATGATTTGAGTTTGTATTTGCCTCGGTTCACTTATTTCTTCTGCTGCTACCACGAGTTACTTCACACCAGCGCCATCTTGGAAATGAAATGATAAACCCAAACTATCCCGAGTTAGCCTGCAGTCCTGTCAATATACAACTCAATTGATGACATTTATGGATTAGTCGAGATTAAATGGCCATGCATTTTAAAGGACAAAGAACCTCGTGAGTTTACCTAGCTATTAAGCAAAACACAGCTCCAGTCTTTTTGCCTTAAGGAGGACAATTTCTTTGTGTTGAAAAAATCACACCCTCACTATTACCAGATTCGATTGCAGTTGGCAATAGTAGACCGTAACTGGTGTGATTTTGTTGTATGGACATCCAGTAAGTACTTCCCGATGTGCATTTGCATTTGGAAAGATGAAGCACTTTGCTACAAGTTGATTAAAACATTGGTTGATTTTCACCATTCCTATCTATGTGCAGAATTCTTTGAAATGAGAACACCTCGTGGCCTGCTTCCTTTCAAAATGTCGCTCGAGGTCCATGGAACTTGATTGCTTTGGTTTCTGTGCAGCACAATGTTTTTTTTTCTCTTTTACATTTTCTTAGCCCCACTTTCTAACTCTTATCAAGGTGGCCATCAATGATCTGTAGATCGAGTAATAAATGAAATTGACTGACCTTTTATTTACTTGAATGATTGAACTGCCAAAACAATAACTTAATTTTACTCGCCCTTTATTGTATGTGATAGGCCTACTATAACTGTGGCTGATGGATATTGTATATTTTTATTGATAGATATTATATAAGGTTGAATCTTGGGCATACCAGAACTGTTGTCCTTTCCTTATGGAAAATCTAACCAAAGTGACTGTGATTTGAGAATCAAAAAGTGAATAATTGTAATTTAAGACTTGACAGATGATAAAATGTAGTCTATAGTTGACATGTGTGAGCCGATAAACCATCTATCAAGTATTTGTAAAGATTGTTATTTTTCAAACTACCTCAGCTCGTGACAAATAAATGTGATTCAACTTTTTAGGTTTTCTGGTTTAATTTGTTATGTAGGTCAGAAATGTTATGTAGGTACAGATTATGTAATGTGTAGGTCAAGTATAGGAAATGGACTGAAATCTTAATCAACATTCAATAAATAAAAAGTATTGTCATACAATTATTCTTGGCCTACTTTTTTGTATTAAAGAAGCCTGGAACCTGAAAAGATAGACCAACCTAGCCTACAATATTGATTGAATGAGTACAAAAGTGATTGTATTTTTTTCAAAGTTCATTAAAATACACCAGCACATTTAAAAAACAAACTTGTCGAACCATTCTGTCGAGCAAAATGTATAATTCAACAATATTTGTATTGATTTGTTTACAATATTCCTAAATAACTTGAAACTTGAAAACATCTCAAAATAGTACGAGTAACAGTATTTCAAAGATATTCAAACTTATGAATGAATCTATAAAAACCAAACAAAAGATAGTTTGTCAAGAGATTAGTTTTCCTCGAGAACTACTATTATTATTATAATAACACTCACAGTTGCGCATAAATGCACGGCGACAAGTTCCCTATCCTTGGTCCCGAATGTTTGGCTGCCTCCCTAACCTTCTTACGGATTGTTTCACCCTTTTTTCATCCCCCTACATACACTTCTACTGAGCCCATTCTAGTCCCCACATGCCCTATCTAGCACCCTTTATAACTACCGCTCTATCATGACTTCGCCTACCCAGATACCCTGACTCGTTCCTTTCAATCAACCTATTCAACTCCCCCCAACCCCCTTCTGCTTCCAGGCCCTGAAGAAATTACATATCCGATCCAATATTCTCCGTACAACTACTAACTAGCTTATATTGTTTAGGCTAATATTAACATTAAAATATACAGTATTTATATATATATATATATATATATATATATATATATATATATATATATATATTTACATTTAGTATGTACGAGTAGGCCTACAGTAGAGTACTGAATCTATTCAACTATTGGCTCCTGAAAATTAACTGAGCAACCGCAAACAAACACAATCTGTGTAAAGACAGGTTCCAATAAAAGAGGTATTGTTTTTTGGAGAGGTCGAAACTTTTTCAATCGTTCAATTGCCTTTTCGACATGAATCCCAAGTTTGCCAATCATTTTAGTTTGGGCCTCCTCAACAGGAGTCAACTTGTTCCTCTGCATCAGGTGGGGGGGGGGGGGGGGTTATAAAGGGTCACGTTTTTTACAAAAAACATATCGACTACATTAGAGCCTCGATCAGCCAAAATTAGATCCCCTTCCTCTAATAAATCTATAAAACCTGAATCAATAACAATCTGCCTGTCAGAAATACTGCCTTCAAATACATCTGATATGAAAGAAATTGCACGATTAGGGCAAATTCCAACCAAAACTTTGTAGGTCGAGTGACCTTTATATGATGAATATAAGTTGCCCTGCTTGCCATAGTGTGCTGCTTGCTGTACAAAGATTTATGTGCAGTCAATAATACACCTTGTGTTCTTCACTGCCTTGAAAGATTTCGGCAATTACTTTTTAATAACTTTTTTATTAGGAAACATCATCGGAAGAATTCCTTAGAACTGAATGTACAAACATTGTACCCACGTTATAACAACTTTAGTTACTTGGCTCTCACTCATTCTAAATCTGTATGCTAGGTCTCTATGCAGCAAACCTAGTCTTGACCTCATAAGGGTCAAAACAACTCATTGAAAGGAGTTGATTTCCTCTTAGGACCAGGGCGTAAAGCTGGACTTCTATCAGCTTCTTCCAATGGCCGGTTCCAGTACGCCAATCTTTTGGCTGCTGGTCCAAGAAAAATTCCTGTCAGCAATTGCAAATAATGTAGTCCAGTATAGATATGAACTTGTTGATCATCTCGTTTTATATCCTCAATATCTAGGCCTAAATGTCAACTGTTCGTCAAAATAGACGAACAACCGGTCCGTCAACCCGTCATGGTCCGCCTTGCGATTCAAGTGAACTGCATGGATTCAGTGAGTCAAATGTAATAAAATCCATGCATTCACGACCCTATCATCCTGAATACAATGGTTTAAGGAATGTAGGGATAGTCAAGAAAAGATTGCTCAAACAGGTATTAGAAGTGCAATTAGGTCAAGGTAAGAATCATAGACATCAGGAATATTTTAAACCTAACCATATTTCAACATATATTCATTATGGTTTGTCGTTCCTCCACTCTTATTTGAGTGCGAGTTTGAACTGAGAACAAGTAGTAAAACGTTCTCATCCTAGTCCCATGGGTGTGACCCTTTACAGCACACACATGTTCGGTTTTAACAAATTAGTGTATAACGTCTTTAGACACTTTAGACATAGTTTAGTCTTAGTTTAGTATATATTGAGGTTCTCTCATCTAAATTTCACTTCCACATTTATATCACACTTTTCACCTTTTGTTGCAACTTATTTTGACAGGCGCTAAATGACCTCGCTGTCGATGCGCCTCAAAACCCTAATATTCATTCATTCAAGAATCTGTCTTTGCAGGAAAAACTAGATAATTTCTTGTTCCACTACAGGAACACTCCTAGTACGGTAACATGAGTGAGCCTGGCAGAGATAATGCTTGAAACCAAGATCAAAGTCGAGTTTAATCAAACCCAGTAGTACTGATCAGTTAACAATAAAGAACATCAACAGCAAGATAGTTTTTGATGAAGCAAGACACAGGTGGGACAGGCGGTGTGGGTCAAGAATGTGCGAGACCATGCAGCTGATTGGGAATTAGGAGAGATACAACAATGTATGAGTGAGTGAGGTAACATACCTATGGTAAATGTCAATGGAAGGATCCGGTTAACACATGCTGACCACTTGCGGGGAAATTATGTGCATTCACCTGGTGCAAGGCGTATAGAGGAGAATCTCGAACAGATTGTTGTACCTTCCGTACCTGAGTCTCCAATAGCAGAACCTGAGACAGTATCTTTACATAATGGTGAAACTGCAAGCAATTTAAGGTGCTGTAGTAGAGTGATTAAGGTACCGAAGAGGTGAGACTTAAGAATATAATTACTAATAATTTACTTGATTGTGTTGTTATAATTATATGAATTGTATTGGTACCTCCACTAAATGTTTAGAAGGGAGGAAAATGTTGTGTATTATTAATATTGGCACTGAGCGAATATATGTATTATAATGCCGTGTTGGCACTGGCCAGATATGCTGGGCGTGGCGAGTCTACTTATAAGATGAGGTCAGACGTAAACCAATTAAGTAAATCTCATACTAATCTAAGAGCCTGAATTGTAATTACCCAACCCGAAGTGTCAAGATAACACCAGACAAAATAACATTAAAGTGATGACACATAATCTTTTCATTTCAAAAAAAGGCCCCATTTATTCAGGAACTATATTCTACAATTCTTTGCCCCTGACAATAAAACAAAAGAAGGGAAATTCTTTTAGAATCGGTCTTAAGAAATTACTTCTAGATAAATGTTATTATAGTATAAAAGAGTTTTTAGATGACACATGAGCTGTTTTTTAAACTATGTATTGATATAGATTTTAAACTTATATGTGTGTAAATATGTATGTATTGTGAATATCATATAATATAATATATAATATATAATATTATATAATATATAATATAATGATATCAGCCAAGTCCGACGAAAAGCTGCCAGATATGTGAAGAATATCCACCGTCGCTGGTCAGTAAAACACCAGCGGCCAGTAGTGAGTGTTACAAAACTTCAACTTCAACTGAAGTGGGAGACACTAGATGTTCGTAGAGGCCGAGCAACCCTCAAGTCTCTACACAAAGCTGTAAAGGTGGCCTCACAATGAGAACTAAGACTAACAACTAAGATTATGACTAAAAATAAGATTAACACTAACAAACGGTGCACTCACAATGGCGCTTAATCTTAGCTGCTAGTACAGGATGTCACATGACTCCAAAGCATTTTTGAGCATACTAAACACTTTTTTTCCAAAGATAACTCACTACTACTACCACTTCTATTTCTACCAAGCAGGAAATATTTCAATGGCAAGCTATGGATGAAGAGATCGAAAATGATGTGATTTTGTGCCACTTATGGATGATGGTATTATATACAGGTAAGAAATGACTACTATGAAGACTACTATTATCAAACACACTACTGATATGGTTTACGTGTTGTCTGATTTTAAATAATCATTTTTAGGTTATCTATATCTTCGTCAGCGACAGCGAATAGAGCGTCGCCGATATTGGGTTCGCCCGCTTTATCTCGACCGGGAAGAAACGGGGGCTTTCAACAGTCTATTCTCACGAATGAAGAACACCGAGCCTGATCAGTTTTACGTTTACACAAGAATGACTTGCCCACAATTCGATAAATTATTGCGATTGGTGAGCCCTCTGTTGATGAAGAGAAGTATACGGACTCCGTTGAGTCCCGAATTTAGACTGGCTGTGACACTACGCTACCTGGCACATGGAGGATCACAGCAGGTTGTAGCGTGGGAGTACAAAATTGGTAGTTCCACGGTTTCAGTCATATTAAAAGAAACTTGTGAGGCAATATGGGAAGCTCTCCGAGGCAAGTACTTACCTGCACAATCAGCTGCAAAATTCAGGGCTGTTGCAAGGGGCTTCTTGCAGCGGTGGAATCTGCCCAATTGCGTTGGTTCCATCGATGGGAAGCACGTCGTGATTCAATGTCCGGGAGGTGGTGGCTCATTATATTATAGTTACAAAAAAACACACAGCATCATTCTGATGGCCGTGTGCGACTCAAATTACTGTTTTACGCTAGTGGACATTGGTGGTTATGGTTCCCAAGGGGATCGAACCATCTTCGCTGCCTCATCTTTTGGACAGCAAATAATCAATGGAACGATGGATTTACCACAAGAAGATGAGTTACCAGGAACAGAAGAACCCTTTCCTCACTACTTTGTTGGTGATGAGGCGTTCCCTCTGAAACGTCATCTTATGAGGCCATATCCTGGAAGGTTTCTGAGCGATGAAAAACGTATTTTCAACTATCGATTGTCAAGGGGACGACGAACAATTGAAAATGCCTTTGGCATTTTAGCTGCTCGTTGGCGAATCTTCCGAGGGACAATAATTGCCAATCCAGAAATGGTTGATTCAATTACCAAAGCCACTGTGTGCTTGCACAACTTTCTGAAAACAGAAGATGGTGGGCTTCCACATCATGAGCGGCGCTACTGCCCAAGATCGTATGTTGACCGTTATGACGAAAAGGAAGGGATGATACCTGGCCAGTGGCGGGATGAAACTGATAATGAGGGTGCACTGCGAACTCTGGGTCGCATTGGGTCGAATAACCCAGAGACTTGCGGCATTCGCCTTCGGGATAGATTATCAAGTTATTTTCTCACAGAGGAGGGAGAGGTGACTTGGCAATATGCCCATGTAAATAAAGGTATGCAGAAACTGTGTAGGACATACCAATTTGGTAGTTATGATTGTTGACCGTTTTGAATATTGAATACTTCTTCATTATTAATCATTAATCTTGAAATTGATATTATTATTATTTGAATATTTTGTACTCAATTCATTATCATTAATTATGAATAAAATACTTCTTAAAATACTTGCTTAGTTCATACTTTCACTTCCTTTTTCAATTATTGATGAGCGTAGCGAAGTCTCCATCCCACTCTTATAGGGCTTTGTCTGTGTGTTTTTTTTTTTGTAAGCACTTCCCAGGTCGCAAGGGTTGACTGATCAACATGAAACATTTTTTGTACACGCAAACTCATTCAACTTAGAACTGTATGGTTTTTGGAATGAATCGGTCAGACCGATTTTGAGAAAAATCATCTCAAAGTTTCTAAAAACCCCATAAGATTTGGCTGGGCGGGAAATGTTGAAAAATAAAATCTCTCCAAATGGGATGAAATTTTCTCTAAATGTATAAACATGGATTTTACATATAAACATGTGCTTTTTTTGTTGAAAGATGTGAAGCAGCGTTGGCTATTTCAACAGACGCTGATAGTGTTCGTATAGTTTGGCACCGAAATTGTCATGAGAAATTTACAAGCAAAACTCTTATTAATCGCCTTGTGCAAAAGAATGAATCAGCTTACAGCCAGTCTAATATGCCCGCGGTAATAACGTCTCAGCGAGTGACACGAACATCTTCAGAAGGCACGTTTTGTAGTGAACTATGTATGTTTTGCCAGGAAACTTCTAAAGAAACTATGTACAATATTGCTTGCCTAGAAACAAGTAAAGACATACTTAAAGATGCGGCATCTCACTATATAATGAGAATCCGTCTCGCGAATATAAAAGATCTCGTCGCTGCCGAAGGTAAATACCATTTAAAATGTTTACAAAAATTTCGTAGGTCTGTCAAAAACACGTGTTTCAGCGAGAAATCTTCAACAAAAGCCTTTGCATGGCTACTCGACGAACTGAAGTATGCAGCAGACAAGCTACAATCAATATCAATGTCTTCTGTGTGGCATCGATATGTTACTTTATCTGAAGAAGCAAACGAACCCATACCTCAACATCACGTTACTCGAAGAACTCATTTCAAAGATAAACTTGAACGGCACATTAATAAAGATTATGTATTTATTCGGCCGTTACAACGCAGTAGTGTTGAACGAGAAACAATTAGTGCCAGTGAAATTCTGTAACAGCATGCTTCTTTCTCATTTAACGTGTGAAGACAAGACTGAAATGAATGATCCAAGTTTGACAATGCCAGCGTACAATTTCAATGACGAACTAAGACAAATTGTACGCACAGCGTTGATGCTAAGATCAGCGATTAATGAAAATAAAAAAACAAGAAGTCTTGACATTTCCAAAGATGCTGCGATCGCTTGTATTCCAGATATGCTATATACGTTTGTAGACGTATTGAGGTCTGGGTCTTGTGAGAAGTTGGATTCAGAGTTTGAAGAGGAAAATGATGATCAAAATAATACAGATGTTCTCTCTCTTTCTCAAGACGTAGTGTATTTTGTCACTCAAGGTAGATAGTGGACTCCCAAGCACGTTGGCCTCGCTACTACAATCCATCAGGCTACGCGATCCAAACAACTGGTACAACTTCTTCATAAGGCTGGAAACTGTATAGCTTATGAGGAAGTTTTACATATCGATACAGTTTTGGCTCAACAAACTCTGGACACACTCGATAAAGTGCGTGGTGCAGTTATGCCTTCAAATCTAGTAAGTGGCAGGTTTACGCACTTCACGGCTGATAACATTGACATACACGATGGAACGTTAGATGGTAAAAATACGTTTCACGCCACTCAGATGGCAGCTTGGCAGCGTGGTCCAGCTCCCGATTTAATTTTACCAGATATAGTAAAACTATCTTCACATACATTAGTGATCCCTGCTAGCCTTACTACACTGTTATCAGCCAGGGTCCCAAAAAAGCCTGAGCCTGTCTTCAACACCCCGGTGCGAGAAGAGTGGTTTTTACAAAGCAGAAATGAAACCACTGCAAAGGTCAGAGCTCAAGCAACAGATTTGAGTTTCATCATTTCAAGACAAAACACTGACATAAAACCAGGGTGGACTGAATTCAACCAAAATCTGTCCAGTTGTAATCCTGAAATCACAACGATTGGATATTTGCCAATTATTCAAGCCCCAGCTCACGAATACGACACGCTACACACTGTTGTCCAACGTTGCCTGTGTGTCTCTGAGAAGATCGGCCAGAAATACACCGTACTCACTGTGGATCAAGCTCTTTATTGTCGTTTGATAGAACTAAAATGGTCGCAAACGGAATATAAAGAAAATCTGATCCCTAGATTAGGAGGGTTGCACATATCCATGAACTTTCTTGAAGTGATTGGCCAGCATATGAATGGATGTGGGTTGGACGATATTTGGTTGGAAAGCACACTGCTAGGAGAAAACAGCATTTAGATGGTTTTCAGTGGGAAATCGTACAATAAAGGTATGCGATCTCACAAGCTGACTTTTCAAGCGATGTGGACTATTCTGCTCCCAAAACTCGTTGAAGAACTTGATGATACATTAAGGATTGTTATAACTGACGTAATCGAAAATAAAGCCACTGTTGCAAGTATATTAGATCTTTTGATGGATGTAAGGTTCCAAGAAACACTAGTTGCTTTAGAAGTGAAACTTAAAGAAGACGCTACCAATTTATTTTGGTGGAATTACATGAAAATGGTATCCATACTACTTCAATTCACCCGAGCTCAGAGAGATGGCCAATGGAATCTTCATCTCTCGTCGTTCAAAGAAATGCTCCCGTGGTTCATGCGTTATGACCACACAAACTATGCCAGATGGGGATTCGTGTACATTGCTGAGATGAACCAACTTCCAGAAGAAGTGTTGCGTGAGTTTGAGATGGGTAACTTTGTGGTGAAAAGGTCTGACCAGACTTTTAACCAGGTATCACCAGATCAAAGTCAAGAATGGATGAACGCCACAGGAAAGAAGGGTGGTGGTATTGTTAGCGATCATGTGTCATTTGCAGTTAGGTAGGTTAGTTAGTATATGTTACCAGCTAGTAACTTTCATTATTGTTATGTTGACGACATGGCTAATTGATTAATGCACGCTCTGGTGTATGTTTTCAGAGTTAAGAGTTATATAGTTCTTGGCGCCTTCAAGATGTAAGCCTAGTTGACCACGTTTTGTATCAGTGTTTTAAAATGATTTGAGCTGTAATAAATACATTTTACCTTTTATATTATGTGTCAATGAGTGGAAAAGTAGAACCGCCAACACCTCATCGATCAACGTTAATAGTATAGTGGGAATCACAAAGATTGACTCGGCGCTGCATAGGTGGGCTCTCTCATACAATATGCAAAGCCACCTTTCCGCCGAAACAAATACTCTGTTCGATATAGACGTAGATGAACAGCCTAAATCAAATGAGAAACTGAGATCAAGAAAACGTATTGACAATGTTGATGAAGCTAAGATATTATGTGTTCTTAAGTCATCAAATGTATTTGATGTACATGCAACACCCACTCTTCAGAATCCGATCACAAAAGATGTTGCCACTAACGAAATTCAATGCCAGTTACTTCAAGCTGCATCACTGGGAACGAGTCAAATGATACATTTTGTGAAAGAAAGGTTAATTCGAGAGCAGTCTTCAGTTCAGTGTACGTCTGAATCTGATGGCATATCAGACAACGAAAGTAACATACCGAACCTTAACTTTCATTCACCGATAAAGAAGAACAAACCCATAACCATGGCTTCTTTATTTTTATTGAAGAAAACTGTCAACGACATAAGTAAAAAAAAGGTAGAGCGAGTAGATAGAAGCGTTCTTCAACGGCTCATGAGAGCTTTTGAGGCTGGAAGAAAGGTAAACATGCGAGCTATGCTGCAACATGAACTAATGCCAGTACCTATTTCCATCATAGAACTCAACGGAGAATCAGAAGGCAATTTTAGCTGATGTGTTGAAGGAAAAGGTTACATGTATGAAATCTATTCAAATAACAGGACAATCATGTCTAATTATAGATGGTCAGGCCACCATTGTCGCATTAGGAAAGCCAGCAAAAGCTCAAACGTTCGGTGATTTGTCAGATGCATTCACACAAACAGTGTTCTATATGGGTAAAGATTATGACCGGATTGACATCACTATGGACGTTTACATTGATGGATCAATCAAAGGAGGAACACGACAAAGAAGAGCAAGAGGCACAAATCCTACTCGTAGGCTTATCGAGAACAGAGACGTG